>JAAAKE020096244.1:0-40667 GCA_010014785.2 Anisolabis maritima | reverse complement strand
TTGAGTTCCATCGAATTAGAACTACACCATTCTACAATTTGATCCAAATCATTCTGTAAAATAACTCTATCACTATCCACTATTCTATATACGACACAATCATCCGCGAAAAGCCTAACTGATTACACTACAGAAGGCAAAAAAAAAATTATTTAAGGTAGTGAATAGAATGCGTAGAACCTTTTGATAGTGCTTAAAGATTTTAATAAACACTTTTGAGTCAACATTTCGGCACCCCGGACTCGGACACATTAGACACTTTACGATTTTGCGGGAATGACATTTTTTAATCCAGGGGGGAGACTTTAAGACGTTTATATCCATTGGAATTTAACATTATATTTTTACGATTGCATTCTTTCCTTATAGGCTAGCTACAATATATTATTTTTATATAGTCTATAGCTAAGAGAGTAATGTGATTTATTTATGACTTAAACAAAAATATTTTTTATTGAATGCTAATGACTTTCCCTTTTTATAATGGTGTATTTTTTTTTCATTTGGACCGGCCTGGGCCCAACTATTGGGTTCCCTATTTATTTACTTTCATTTTTAGTCCTTTCGTACCACACATACCGCAAACCCAGCAAACCTTTGGCCATAGTCATCTCTCAGCACCCCTATCTCTAACTATAGTACTTTGAAATAAATTTAATATAAGTAAAGAATGATAAAAGTGATTATTTGTCGAATTGATCGGGTGAAATGATTTTAAATTCACTTTGATTAGAGTCTAGCAACGAAATTGAAGGTGAAATTGTGCACAAAATTACCCTCAACTTTAGTCAGAATTTATCAATCGGACCATTTTTATCTCTCTCTCTCTCCCTCTGATGGCTTGTAATTAAACGGCAACCCTGTGCATGCGAATTAATGACAGGGAGAGAGAGAATTTGGGAACCAGGCAGAGAGGCCTAGAGAAAGTAACAGTAGCCATTAAGATAGTACAAAATCGAATGGACCAGGTTATTTCACACGGAATATTCATCCTCTGTCCATTTGCTTAAGTGATGCGATACTTGATGGACCGGCCAATGGATGAGAACATCGAACTCATTCTGATGCTAGTTTAATTAAAGGGAGGCAGTTCAAACCTCTTCAGCGATCTTTCCTCTTCTCCCCTTAGGCCCTTGTTAATTTATCTTCATACAGATTTATATTTTTAATATTTTACAAAGTTCCGAGACCCTTTTTATTTCCTTTCTATCCTATATTTAGATTAAATTAAAAAATCAAAAAAAAAAAAAAAAAAAAAAATGAAGGAAAAAAACTTTCACAAACATTTTTTTTATACAGGAATGAAAAAAAAGGCCGCCATACCCCCCCCCCCCCCCAAAAAAAAAAAAAAAAAAAATTAACAAACAATTATTATTTGTGCTTTACCTCTCAATGGAAAAAGCCAATAGCAGTATCATGTAAATAATATAAAATCTACTTTATTTCCCAACTCAACATCTTAAATTTTCTCAAAACTTATTAACATTTATTATTTATTATTATGGGACGAACTTAGGTGAAATGTTTTTCTTTTAGAATTTATTTGATCCTAGTGATTATCAATTTTCTCTCTTCTAATTTTATCTCTTTTTTTAACATTGTTTCAGTTTTTATTTGAACTTATTTGGTTTGGTTTCCTGTTCCTTTGCTAAGAGGTAGAGCTTTATGATCTAAGGATCATTGGTTCACTTCCTGTCCAAAGAAATGAAATTTATATTCATATTGGCTACCAAATGTTCTAGTCACATAATAATTATATGTATAATATAATAATATATATATGCCTCCGATGCCAAAAAGACAAAAAAATTCTTTGGTTTTATTTTTTGGGAAGTATTTATTATTTAATTTGAAACATTTATTTCTATGAATTTAACTCAACTTGAATATTAATTTTCATAAAAACTCCACTTTGGGTGGGCTGCACATTTGGCAGTAAACAATAAGCCAATTGGCCATTTTTATATAAATGTAGCCTATTTTTAAGTTTTTTTTTCTTAATATTTGAGGCCATTAAGACATTTACTTTCTTTAATAAAGAATACCATTACTTTGACTAAAAAATTTCCATTGGTAATTTACTAATTGAATATTTTTTGTTTTAGGTAACAGTCAATCTTAAACTAAACGATCCACTTCTCCAGGAGTAAAAATGGATCTAAGGAGTAAGTAATTAATTAATAATAATATAATAATACATGGTTAAATACATTCCGGGTCATACCTGTATGTTTACAAGTCAGGGGCGTAGCTAAGGAGAAGCTCCCCAAGTCCCCTTGAGTTGACCTTATACCGGTCCATTTGGCAGAATAATATCTAAAGATTCGAACGTTTTTTTGTTTTTGAGATATTTTGTCCACAGACACACAGACATATAAAGTGACCCATTGTTTTAGGCTCACAGGACTTCCAAATGTGTATTTCTATTCAAATCACGCATCGATTTTTTTGCAATCACAATGCTTTCTCTATAATAATTATATATTACATATTAACTAGTAGGAGAAAGTAAAAATCACTAGTGTTAAAAGAATATGACAAAACTCAACCCACATTCATTTTTAAGTGTAAAAATATTCTCACATTTATAAATATATATTCTGGTTTATTACAGATCTGCTACAGACTCATTTAATTTTTTTACGATATTTTTCCAGATACAAGATATTTACCTATGAAATTTAACTAAATCAGCCACAGGAATTTAAATACATTTTTCTTTATTAATTAATTATCAAGAAATAAAATTTTGTGAGGGCTCTGTGGAGCATTCGATAGGGTGCCGCCGTTCTGCACAGGAGATCTGTATTCGCATCCCGGGCAGAAGGGATTTTTTCATTAAGTAAACAAATCCTCAAGGATGGAACATTGGATCCCACCACAATAAAGTTCTCAGGCAACTCTACGAGGAGAGAGAGTTGTTGTGGCACCCCGTCCTATGGAAGGGACGTAAAAAAGGATTCCCTCTCAAAGACGCACTCTTCGCAAGGAGTAGGCTACACGCCGGTACTGAGAGTCCCTCCTCAATCTAGGACATCCAGGAATAGGTTAGATTGGTTGAAAGGAACCGGGTGGAATTAGATATATGAGTAGTTAGCTAGCTAGAAATGAATAAAGGAGGAGGAGTTAGAGTTAGGAAATAAAGTAACTTCACGGGGTGTCGATAGATGGCTACGGCCAGAGGTCGGCTGGGTTTGAGGTGTGTGTCTCCGTACGCGAAAGCACCTCGGGCAAATAAACGGGGAACCCGGAAGGTGGGCTTATACGGTCCAAATGAAATGAAAAAATTTGTGCCCTGCAGCGCGAGATTAAAAAAGACAATGACAGAAGAAAATAAGGAAATAAAGTTTATTCCTCCATTTTGTTCCATTTTCACTAGTATTGTTGTGATGTTACTCCTTAATGCCTTTATATTCAGTTTATTTATATAAATTCAAAAAAAAATAATATTGTGCTCGGAACATATTTATTTAGCCTTGTCCCTTGGTGCAGAACTAGAGGTCTAGCTGGCTTCAAATTACAAAGATCAGTGGTTCGCTTCCTATCCTGAGCGACAAAAATTTATTTATTATATTGGCTACCAATTGGTATAAATAAATAAGGACGGAGTCTAAATGGCCACAGATGCTGATAAAGACTTTAAAAAAAAATTTTTTATTCAGATTTTTCGCTCCCGAAGAGAGAGATTGTTCAGCTTCTCTAGAATTTTTTGTTAATTCAAGAAATCGATAGTGTAAAGGTTTATAATCTCTATAAATACAAGTTATGTTTAGGGAATTACATGGAAAAACATATTTTCAATTATATAACTCTTTCTTAGAGTGCAGAATATAGAAGAGAGTATTTATATTTACATAGGTTTCGTTGTTGAGTCGATTTGTTTGTTCTCTTTAGTCCAAACTTTATTGAGTGGCTACCTAGTACATTCTATACTAATTATTTGCAAACATTCTGAACAAGCCCTTTTACCCTCTCCAAACCAGAGAGCTTCTTAAAAAAAAAAACAACCCCCAAAACCATTGGTGCCGGGAAATGTATAATTTTGGCCAATTAAGTCACTTTTGGGGCGGCTACTGTTGTTGACTGATTAGGTTGGTCCTTCGGCTGGCCTGAAAGACGCCAAGGGCATAAGGACAAGGACAAAAGAAAGAGACCTCCAAGGTGCTTTATCCATGACAGGACCGTCTCTGGATTCCTTGTTATTAGTTTGTTTGTTCTATCTAAGAAATATATATTTGAATTGAATCTTAAAAAAATTTTGTTTACATTAATATTAATATTTATTTTATGTATTTTATATATTATATAACAGAAACCTTGTATTATCATTTGGTTTATCTCGGAATTTGCGAGCGGGATATAATAATTTTTTTTTAGTTATAAATGAATTTCAATGAATGAATCAGTTCTAATGTAAACATAAGCATGCTCATTTATAAAATTCAAACCAGAAATACTCAGAAAGTTGAATTATAATTAATTTACTGGTTCGATCCACCCCCTTCCCCTTCGACCAAAATATTAACATGAAAATCAACGATACATCACATACACTGCCGGCCAAAAGTTTGGAATCACTTAAAAAAATTTAAAAAAAATTCTTATTGAATTTTTCATTTATTTTTTTTATAATTTTGCAGCAATATTTCTCTATACATTATAAAGAATTAAATAATAATGTAGTTTGAATTTTATTTCATGGTTAGGTAAGAACTGTATAAATACACATTAGAATTATAAGATTTTATTAAATTGTATTTTTATTTTTTTTATTGTATTTATGCCTAATTTTTAAATTAATACATTTTTGTCAACGGAGAAAAATTTTTAGTTGTTCAATTACTTTCAAAATGAGTAGAGATGCAAACAAAATTATAGCACAGTGATCATGAAGAAAAGTAAACAAATAAGTCACAAGAAATGTGTAGAAATCATTGCATATCATAAACACGAAAATTCTATTAGGAAAATTATAAAAAAGATGCGTGCAAAGGTGTGGAAAATACAATTAAAAGATACCAAAATACTGGCCCTATATAACCCACAGTCAGGGATAAAATAAATATAATAAATAATAATATAAAATAACAAGTGCTGTCGAAGATTTCACAAATAAGAGTGATGTCGAAGAGAATAGAAGATTTACGGCACCGTGCCGAGTTCTCCGATATCGCTGGCAACAACAAAAAGACGACAGAGAGGCGGGGCTTATAGGACGTGTAGCAGTTCGCAAAACCCTTCTACGCCAGCCAAATAGAAGAAAAAGATTGCAATGAGCCAAAACACATGCCAATTGTAAAATAGAAGACTGGAAAAAAGTTTTATGAACCGACGAATATAAATACGAAGTCTGGATGTAGTCGGAGGATTTTTATTAGAAGATGTGTTGCAGAAAAAATGTCACCACAATGTTCAATGCCTACAGTAAAACACTATGGCAGTTTGGTGATGTTTCTGTTTATCTGGGGTGGATGATATTGTAAAAATTGACGGAATATAATATAAATAAATTTATATCGCTCAGGGCGGGAAGCAAACCTCTGACGTTTGGCAAAATTTTATCTTGTTACTTAACTTAGTTTTTAATAATACAATGTTTTTCTAATATTGTCCCATTTTTACATTATTTTTGAGATTCTATTGCAATATTTTGAAAAATTAGGAGTAATTCCAAACTTAGAGCTTACACTGTATATACGTATATATATATATGAATGGATGGATTTTATGTAGAGCGGATCTCCCCCCCCTTAAATTTGGGTGATCCAGGCACTCTACTCTAATGGGCTCTTTGTGTCATTAACCCTATTATTGGGGGTGAGATTACCTCTTACTTTACTACCCCAAAAGGGGTCTTCTGGCAAAATTTGAATAATTTTTTTGCAACAAACAGGATTCGAACTCGAGTTGTTTTGCAACCCTAGATCCCAACCCTTGATCTGTAATCCGCACATTATTCGTCTTAGCCACTGTCTCCTCTATATATATATAGAAAATATTAAATAAGGATAATTTTAAAAATGGAGAAGGTAGTTTTTATTTTTAAAATTTTTGAGATTGCTCACTTTTCCATCTCTATAAAATTTTAATTATGGTATATAATACCTCATTTGTAATTTAAAAAATTTCTTCTAGAGTATGTTTATAATAATTTCCAATTTTAGCAACAACTCTCGTAGATCTGATAATGAAATTTAACCTTAAATGACTTTATACTGACTTTTTGTTACAGTGAACTTTATAAAAAAAAATTCAAATTGTTTTATTTCCTCCCTGGTGCCTTCTGTTTGACAAGAGTCATGATACTCGTACTTTTGCTTTTTTAAGAATGTTCTTCGATCCATGGACAATTCTTTCTTTTTTTCCTGGATAAAAATCAATAATTGATTATTTGTTATTAAAGATATAAATTATTGTAATTAAAATATTAAAAAAAACTTTTGTCCTCACTCATCAGACATTATTTTAAGATTAATAGTTTCAATTTTTATTAAATTCTTTGCCCTTCCCATATTTATTTAAATTATTTTTGTAACTCAGGACGGAAAGAGAACCACTGACCCTAAAACAAGATCTATGTTCTAAGGGACAGGAGCTAATGGTCTCAATTAATATATTAATAATAAAGATAACTTTTAATCTATCTTATTAGTTAGGAAATTGTGAATAAATGTGCAAATTTGATATAATTTAAAATGTTTAAATTCAAAACATAATTTTAAGACTTAACATATTGAAACATCACTTCCTCTTGATGCATTAATTATTAAGAGAAAAAAAATAAAAATAAAAAACAAACCATATTTTATATATTAACATAAAGAATGACTAATAATTTGGGGGAGGCGGCAGCAAAAGCAAAATTTAATCTTGTCTAAATTAAATTTAAATTAATTTGAATTAAATGAATTGTAATTATCATTTTTTTTAAATAGAATAAATATTCATAAACCAAATTTATTTTGGCAAGTAAAATTTCAACACTTTTTTCTTTAAAAAAATTAGAACTTTTTTAATTACAAAGAATTAATTAATTAATTACATTATGAATGAATCAAGTAAAATTATATATTTACTGCCAAGTGCTCAATAATAATTTAATTAATTAAATTTATCTATTTCTATCTCAGCTAAATTCTATGAAAGAAACCCATCTGAAAATTTTTTATGGAATTTAAAATAAAGATTGTGATTGAGAGGGCGGGAGTTGCGGATGAAAAAATCTACACAACAAATCAAGAAAAGTAAAACCTATAATAAAAAATATAATCACGGATGGCGTTTTACGATTTTTGGGAAAAGAGCAAATTTTTTTTGTGAAATTTAAATATAATTAACTTCATTTTTATTAGAGCCCCATCTAGTATTTAGCTGTATAAAAAAGTGCGAAAGCTTGGACACTCCCCACTATTTAAATTAATGATGAATCTAATACAGATCAATCTAAGTTTAGAACATTTCCTCTCACCTAACGGATATCTTAGATATTTAAACTATGTTAGCATATGAGGAAATGAAGGCGAAAAAGACGTTTATGTGAGGGTAGGTGGAATCGGCCCCATTTAGAAGAGCGGCGTCCCTCGAACGGCGCCTCCTCATCCTCTTCGACTGTAAACAGCTTTTCAAATTGTTCCCTAATGTTGGGGGACCCCTTAGCCCCCCTTCCCCAACGGGACCCTGAAGCCCCCGGAGGGAAGGAAGCCTGAGATGACTTTGCTAGATAACAAGAGAAAGGAGAAGGGGGTTGTACAGCCCGGGGAAAAAGCCACGAGCCATATATATGGATGGATGATTTAACATTCCTGTCATTCAAATTACTATTGTTATTAGTCAGCAAAAATTCTACCCTTAAAAGAGCAAAAAAAAAAAATATACCAGATTGAAATTTGAATAATGTAAAATCATGTTAAGGTATTTGAATTTTTTAAAAATTTGCTAATTTATTCTGAATAATAAAAACTCTAGAGACTCGGGGGGGAAAGTTCTTAGGGATAATAATGATTCAGAAGCCCAAAATATGCAGGTTAGAACATTACCGCCCCAAGGAGGCAATTGTCCTGGGCCCCGCGCTTACAAGGTGTTTATTAATTGAATTTAAAAAAAAAAATATAACTATAAGAAAACATAAATTAATGAAATAAATTTATTTAAATAAAAATGATTCAGAAGAAAGTTTATCGGGAAGATCGTAAAAATATGTAACAACAAATTTTATTGAGCAAAGAGTAGTTGAAAAAAAATTGTGAGGATTGGATCGATATTTTTAATGAAATTTATTCCATCAAGAGAAAATTGGGAAAGCTTATTAAAAATAGAAGCAACTATCAACGCAGGTTAAAAACGGTAGGACCTTTTAAAAGAATAAAGACAGGGAAATTCAAAATGCAAAAAAATTATATCTCGATAACTTATTTTTCGACTGATTACTATATGAAAAGAAAAGTAAACGTAAGCAAAAAATGCAAAATAATTTACTATTTAGAGAAGATGGGGGATTTTGTTTTTGCTCCGAACCCCCAAACGCTAGGCGGCGTTGGGTTAGAAATCAGCTGTTTAGCAGGTTGAAAAAAGATTCGCATTTTCTTTATTATTATTTATTTAGCTTTTTTGGCAAATTCATTTATTGTACACTCATCTTTCAATGATCTCTTTTAGTGCGTCTTTTTACTTTCATATACTACATATTCTAGGGAAAGTATTGTAATCATCCAAAATTTTGATTTTGATTGTTCTTGATGCTTTAGACCACCTTGAGTACGACATTTTTCGAATTATCTCTGTGTCTGTGCGTTCGCTCGCTTTAAACTACATCAACCAAATTATATATACATGCATTACAGCTAGGCATAGATCTCTCTCACCTTTTGGTCTATTTCCAACTTTTCCTGAAGCGTTTTTCTGAAAATTGTGGTAACTCACCTATATGTGTGTAAACGAAAAAATCGAAGGGATGTCCCGATTTTTTTATGTTAGGACCTACCATGGAATTAGTGTTTGGTTATTGGAAGATCTCTGGTGCAATTAATTAATAAATCCAGTAGTCACTTGGTCATTTGGCTTGCTTATCTTTCAGAAATCCAACACGAACTTTCTGCAACCCACGTTTTATATTTCTGAAATTAAAAATTAAATTAAATCGATAATTGTTGAAATTGCAATCTATCATAAAATGACAAAATATGAAATTTTAACAATCATCGATTCATTTATTATTAGATTAATAATTTCTTAAATTTTAATATTAATAATGAAGTTTATAAAATACTTATCTTCCGGAGAGTAGAGATTTTTAACTTAGAGTTGAATACCCTCTTCACATATTGAGGTACTTCACAAAAGTTGTCATTTTTTTGTTAAAATGATAACAACCATAAAGGAAATAATTAAAGTTAATTTAGAGTTAGAAACACATTTTTATATTTTATGTTAAAAGTAATAAAAATATGTTAAAATTATTAAATTTCCTACTAGTTTTAACTTTTACCTGGAATCTATAAATAACAATTTATGACTATTTTAGTTTAGGTGAATGAGAAGTTAATGTTATCATAAAAAAATATTTTACTCTATGCTATGGTTATCTATATTTTTATTCCTGGATTTTATTAATAATTAGGTAATCTTTCAAGTAATAATTTAAAAAATTCAAATAATCTCTATCAATCTACAGCCATGGACAAAAGTATTGATCACTCTTAAATTATTACACAAACACAAAAACTATTTATCTGAATGTTTTTTATTCGTTTGTTGGCAACTTAAAAGTACGAAAGTAGATGCAAAAAAAAAGCAGCATTTGAAAAGTAATTATTGTGAAGGAAATATTTTTTCCCCAGAGTGGAGACAGATGGCTCTAGTTGTTTTACAGCAGTTGCTCGGGTAGATAATGAAAGTTCGCAGACACATCAGAACGATTGAAATGACAACAGGTTTAGAAAAGTGGTCTCGTTTGGAAGTGCTAGCTTTGAATCGTTTCTTATGGGTAAAGAATGTGTTCGCATCTAAAATTCACTGTCAAATCGTGGATGTTTATAGTGAAGAAGCAATGGGCAGACAACATCTAGCGAAATGGTGTCGTTCATTTCAATCGGGCAGAGAGGAAAACCACAATAGGGCAGCGAGCGGCCATCCAAGTTCTGCAACGACAGACATCAACATGCTACAAGTTGAAGAAATGATTCAAAATGATCGACGGATAACTGTAACAACGTTCTCTTCAAACACTAATGTAAAAACAGCTGCCGAAAACTGGCTCAATGGGCCGGAACATGATTTCTACCAAGCCGGGTTAAACAAGTTGGTCTTGCTTTCAGATAAATGCCTCATTTGATTTGGTGATTATATGGAAAAGTGATCGGCAAGTATACCTCTTAATTCTCTTGTGTATTTTCTGTCAATTCTTAATAAATAATTTTTTATTACCCTTGTAACCTTTTTTTTGGATCCACCCTCGTAAAAAAAAAACAAATATAGATTTTATTGGCTGTCATAAAACAACTGAAAACTTAATTTTTGGCCTAGACGCTTATTCGGCTTACAATCTTCGCCATTTGGGAACACTACATTTCTTTTAGAAGAATTGTTTCTTTCATTTTAACTTAAATTTAATTTTGCCTAAAAAAAGCGAACACAGTTTGCAACAACGCGTAAAAATTGAACTTCTCTAAAAACAAGGCACGTTTCAAGTGCAAATTTTGAAATTATTAAATGCTCAAGCCGAGCTGAGCACTATACTCTTCAACGGCTTAAGAGAAATGGATCACATACCAATTAAAATACAGAAACCAGGTCGAAAACGAATTACTACGGAACGCGAGGACAGAAAAATTGTGGGAGGTCATAAAATTTTTTTTTTTATTAATTAGATTTTGTGAATTTAAAAATTGTATTGCTACAAATAAACTCAAAATCCAACTCTCTAAAGAAATTAATTAATGATATTTCCTGGAAAATATTCAATTAGCTACTAGAACGTTGAATAAATAATAAAACAATTGTTTAATTAATTGCAATGTCAAATTAAAACGTGTCGCTTTTATTTATTGATAAAACAACGATTTAAATAAGTAAAATCAATTGCATGACAATGTCCCTTCTTTTTTCTAATTTATTCAATTTTTAATTAATTAGAACTCTTTTGTTGGGTGGGTGGTGTCTGATAGTGGAGGGTTATTCGAGTATAGACTCCAAACAGGTATTCACTGCTCAATCATCATCACCGGTTGTTGCAGCCCATGTATTATTGATGCCATTATCTGAGACATGACATACGAAGTTCGTGTCTGGAATGCAAGCGCAACTTTGAATTGGACCTAAATACGTCCCATGGGAAGGAATCGAGTAAACTAATTGCGACTTAATATTGTTATTTGTTAAAATCAAGATTTCCTGGCAAATGTTTTTTTATTGAAATATTTATTTTTTCTAATTATCTATTTAAGGTTTTGGAAAATTTATAATGAGGAAAATAAAGGAAAGAAAGACAGGTAAGAGAGACTTCTAAATAGAAAATTATATTATTTTAAAATATTCTGATTTACACAGGAGATCGGTTCTTAATAATCCGTGTAAATTGAAAAGATAAATGCACATAATTAGTCAGTTTTATAATTATTATTAATAATAATTTATTTTTTACCTTTTTATTTATTTTTTATTTCAATGTTTAATAAAAGTAAGTTAACATATTGTAAAAAACAAAAAATAACAGAGATATGTAATAATATAGATCAGTAATTCCCAACCTGTTTGTCTTCAAGTACCAAAAACTAAAGATATTTTACACATAATATATTTTTTCTTATTATTACAGGTACCAGAAGTTGGGAACCGCTGATATATATAATAAATTTAAACTCGTTGCGCAGGCGTCATCCAGCGGGAAAGAAATTCGTGCCGAAATCTATTCCCTTTCCTTTACTGGCTCAGGCTCCGCCCAAAGTGTTCTTTAAGTTCTCAATTATATGAACAGCAAAAATATTTATTTTTAAGTTTTTATTTTTGAAAACAGTTTTAAAGGGAAAACATGTAAATAAAGTAACGAATATTTGGGGGAAAGGTTGATTTCTTTTTTTCTTTTCTATTTTTAAATAACTAGTCAAACCAAGAAGGGATCTAGGAATTTGTGGTGAGGTGGGCCACTTACATACTAGAATTGGCAATTTTTCTCTGAAATTTATTTGACGTTTTTTTTTAGGGGTATATGCGGTAATTTATTCTTGAAGATCTCTCCCCTTTCCTTATCGTTAATTCAAAATGGCTGGATTCTTCTAATGATTACAATATCATCACTCCTCCGCCGCTTTATTGATATTTGAGGACGAATTGGCTTTTTTCGTAACAATTTTAAAATAAGTTTGAATATATTTTTCAAATGTTCCTTGAAGAGCCTATTAAGATTTCCTAATCTGTCTATTTGGTTGTCTATTTTCACGGCGCGGAAAATATGAGTAACAAGAATATTTACGATAACCGTTACCAACTATTTAATTCAAATCACTTGTTGTCTAAATGGCTTAAATAAATCCATCCGTTTGTTTGAATTATATTAATATATTAATGAATATTATTAAAAATTACCATTAGACACGAATTACATTGAAATAAAAAATATATTATGCAAGTCAAACCAGTGGAAGATATTCCTTGAAAAAATAAATGAGGCTATATCTGTTGTTTTATATTTATTTAGGACTTTATTTAAATTTAAAATATTTCCTCTCTTGCTTGAAATCAACTAAAAATTCAAGACCATACAACTATTATTTACACCTTAGGTGTGAGGCATATAGTGCCATGAATAAATATTTATATAATTTTTTTTTTCGTTTATTTATTGTTTTAGGCTTTAGTTGAAACATTTTTTTTTTTCAAACGATTGTTTCCACAATCCTGGTGTTATTTCTCCTAGTGTCATCCTTGGGGACTCTCTTTGTATAAATAAATTATATAAACATAAGACAGGTGTAATTTACAAATTTATTAGTATAAAACGTATACTCTAACAAAATATTTGTCTATCCTGGATGATGTATTTGTTTAATCTATTGTTTTATATGGAAATTAATTTTTAAATTGAAATCATATATTTTTTTTAACACGTACACTAAATAAATTGTTTAATTTCTAATCTACTAACACTAGAATAATTTTTCTATAAATTGTGATTAAAAAAGCGTCAGCTTATCTACTTGATCCTTTGGACAAGGAGACTTTATGACCCTAGAATCAGGATTTCGCACGAGAACCTGAGCGATAAAATTTATTTTAATTATATTTGTTAACTTAATATAAATAAATTTGGACCGATAAGAGAATTGTAATTAATTAATACTAAAATCGACTGAAAGACTAAATGACCTTAAATGACGAGATAAAAAACTTCAATTTTCATATTAATTACATATTATAGTTTCAAATAATTTTTATATTTTATTTTTTATTTTTTTAATTATATACAATTTTCACACATTATTTTTTCATTTAGTGTGAATGACCTCTTTGTTTTAAACGCCCTCCTATCATATTAATAATATATATCATATATTATTAATAAATAATGAGGGGCACCATTTTCATATTTTGTGCTGAACCAAGGGATTTTGAAAGGCGGCAACTTCTTCCTTAGAAAATGGATAATTTTTTAATAATAAAAAAGAATACGATTTTACTTTTTTAAAATTTATCGGATGGTTTTATAGTTAGATAATATGGACTCCTAAGCTCGGAGTTCACATTAAGCTCCTTTTGGATAATTACACTTTTTCCTTGAAAATATAGGACTTTCTCAAAGTAGATGGTCCAAAGCATATGATTAACATTTAAGATGACTTTATTAACTCATTTGGCGTCTAGAACACATAGGTGAATAAAAAATAATTTATTTGAACATTTATATCATTTTGCTTGTTTAACAACTCAGTTGACAACTGTTTTAAGTGAGGAGGAATATGAAATATTCAATCTTTCTCGTCATCCACACCCCAAGTTAGATGCCGGAAACATTGACTCTAAGGCTTCGAAAGGAAACAAAATTCATTTTATTTCCTTTTTTTTTTTTCACTTTTATAATATAATAATTTTGAAAAAAATGATTCATGACAAATATTCATTTTAATAAAACAACTATTTGGTTATTTCTATTTACAATATTTTCTCTTTCTTTAATAAAAAAAAGTTGTAGATATTAGTTTGTGTTTGGTCGCTGGAAGATAGACAACCTACTCCAACTCACTAATGGCGTTAATTGCTCCTCTTTAGAGATAAATTAACAACTGCGCATGGAGCAATGATTCGAAACAGTAATTTAGTGAGTTGGTCATTGTTATCTACCTTCCAGCAGTCAATCTCTGACTACCATGAGTTGCAACAATTCAGAAACTAAAACACTGAAAGATTTTTACACTCCATAGAACAATAATTGCTCCAAATCATGGTATTGAATTAGGGTAAAATTAGAGAAATTTTAAACTTTCTATTTTTTTAAATTCTTTATTGCCATAGGATCTGACAAGGTAAATTTGGTCAACCGGAAGTAGATAACTTAAAACTGGTCAATCTAATTATTCTAAAGTTTTTCACTCTTTAGCTCTTTATAATAAAATTCAACTCCATAATTTTTGTACCATTTTATAAAACTTTCCGAGGATACTGAATTGACACTGGCATTTCTTTTTTCTCAGCCAATCGTTGCATCTAATTTCTCTTTCGCCGGCTTTCTCTTCTTGAATTTTTCAAGAGTGTCATATTTTAACCGAGGAATAACGAAAGAGAAGGACTTATTTTTGCATATAACTCTTTAAATGAGAATGTAATTTACTTTTGATTTCTAATCTTTAGGGGCAGAAATCTTATTGGTCTATGTCTGTATAGTATGTATGTATGTATGTGTGAATATCGTAAATGGAAATAAAAATAAAAATCGGAGGGAATTTTGATGTCGAGGGGTCGGTTGGTCGTTGGATCGGATATATATATATATATATATATACCTATGTGTGTGTAGTGGCGCTGTCGCCTTGCTCTGCAATTTAAATAGGCCCCGGCGGCATGCTTTGATCTCGGCACGCGGCTCCGGCTACGTTGTATCTGTCCTTATATGGGGGACAACGACGTCGACGATGACGACGACGACAACGACGACGTCGACGAACACACACGAGGGGAGAGGACTCTCGGTTGGAGTTGCTCCATGCTTGGCATGCATAAACCTAAATCTAAAACCTCCCCATCTCTCTCACTCCTTCAGCTCCTTTGCTTTTTATCATCATCCCCTCCGATCCCCATGAGGGTAAAACAAACATAACACACGATTCGCGACTACCCCCTAAACATCGTCGTCATCCATTGGTCCTTTTTTTTGCGAGGGTTTGAAAAAGGTCAAGCAGACCGGCATCTCTCTTCCTGCGGCAAACGATCACATTAGCATATCCCTTCGTCATTGTATAATACGGCGTTTAATAAAAAATAAAAAAAAAAACACTTTAAACAATGTTTTTATAACACTTTTTGCATCGTCTACTTATTTGAATATTAATGTTTTTATATAATATCCATCTAAATGAATCAGAAAATAAGGTTTTATACTCTTTTAGAATTGATTTTTTAACTCTCGTCAGTGGGACTTTTAATTAATATGTATTTTGGAAGGGATGACGCCCCCTCCCCAAACTATATTAAGGAAAAATTTTAGCATGAACTTTTTCTCAATTGTTTAACCAAATTTCCAAGTTCTGGAATTCTAAATGATTTTTGTTTTTCTTTTTTCATCAAACATGTAATGATAATTTTTCATTTGTTTATTACATTTTACTTTCTATATTTTTTCTTTATTGTGCAATAGTTTTAGTGGAAAATAAATCAAGTTTACCTGACTGGACTTCACTTCCTCTCCCTCCTTGAGGAACATTGGAATCTTTTCATAGGATATATAATTGTGATGTATGACATAGTGGAACACTTATAATCTCGCAACATAAAATATTTAATGAAATATAACACATTTGAAAGAGGGCTTAAAGTGCCTTTTCTTATATTAAGCAAATTATTTAAATTAAAATTATTTCAGATGTAATACAGCCTGTTAATATTATAATATTTTTTTTAGATGCTTCTTCACCTTGGACGTCAATTCAATTAATATTCATATAATTGGCTTCTTTTTAAAACTTCACTAATGAACTTCGAGCTTCTATTCATTTTTTTGCTGTGGATTTTATTTATGTAAGTTGTGTCTTTTAAAAGTTAAAAATCTCGTTATTTTGAACTATTGATCCAAATGGTTGTTGTGCTCTATGGCCTTAAAAATGAACTAGCTAAATTAAGATTTAATGTGATTTTAGAAAAATTCTTAGATTAATTTCTCATATAAATTATTATTTTTTTTATCCTCATATGGAGCTTTGTGGAAGAGTCGATAGGGGGTCGCCGTTCTGCACAGGAGATCGGCGTTTGCATCCCGGGCATGGTGGGTTTTTTTTCATTAAATAAAAATATAAACAAATCCTCAAATTGGCCCTGGATTGGAATATTGGATCTCATCACAATATAGAGCTCCCAAGCAACAGCAAAAGGAGAGGGAGTTACTGTGACACCCCGTCCTATGGAAAGGATTCTCTCTCAATGATGCGGAATCAGTAGGCTACTGAAAGAGTCCTTCCTCGAACTAGGACATCCTCCCTTGAATAGAATGATGGAAGGGATCGCATGGTATTAGATATAGGGGTAGTTATTAATAGCTAGATAGAAATGAATATAGGAGGAAGAGTTAGAGATAAGGAATCAAGTAATTTCACGGTGTGCCGAGGGCCGGAGATCGGCTGGGTCTGAGGTGTGTATCTCCGTACACGAAAGTATCTCGGGTAAATAAACGGGGATTCCAGTAAATGGGCCTATACGGCCCAACTGAAATGAAATGAAAAAATTATGTATATTGTAATAGATAATTTGATAATTTTAGCCAATCTTTGTCTGTGATAAATTAGATAACAACTCTTTGCTAATCCCTAACCTAAAGAAAATTTCTGCTGACTCAAAAGTAATTATTTATTGATAACAAAAATATTTTTCTTTAGATAAGAATTTTTATATTAGTATAGGAAAATTTTTTTATATTTGAGAATAATGAATTATTGATTATATTTTTTGTTTCTTTATTATTTATTTTCTAAGAACTGAAAAAATGAATTTTATCCAATACCTTTGTTTTTAGTTAGCTACATGTCAATGAATATCTTGAAAATTTTAAGTCATGGCCAAAATGAATAAAAGAGGATTTCAGCTTTTTTCTCTCCTATATCAAAACGTCTATAATATTCCTCTTCCCATATAAGGCCTATATATTCACAAGTTTGTTTCCAAAAAATATTCACTTTAACCACTTCCAAGAGGTCTACGTATTTTGCTACCGATTTTGTCGCCTCCTAAATAAAAACTTTAACCCTTTGGCTGCAGCAATCGTAAATATACGATTGTTATAACTATGCTGAAACACGACTATCGTAAATATTCATTTTGCTATTTTTTACCCTTCTATTGTACGGTAATCGTTTTTTTTTTACGATTCCAATAAAATATTAAACCTCATTATTTGGTTATTTGGTTGAAAACCACCAACTATTTCAAACAAAGTCCTATGAGTCGATATTAAAATATTCCTGATTTTGAAGCAAAACACATATTTAAATACAATACTTTTTTGTCTTTTTTTTTGCGTTTAAGTGTGATAGGAAACGGAAAAAAATATTAGCAGTTAAAAACAAAGAAAAGGATACAAATGATTGTATTTTCTGAATTAATACTCACCTTAAGAAATTCTGATAATGAAAAATTTTTTTTCTCTATTAATCCCTTCGTTCATAGAAAAGAATGCCTTTTTGGGACGAGTTCGAACTCGCTGAAAGCCACCAAGAAGCGTTTGAGAAATACCATAACCAAGAATAGTGTTTTCAAATTTTCATATTTGTCATTGAGATGCCTCTCTAATCCGACTTTAAAAGAGATGAAACTCTCCATATATATAAAATTATTGCAAATAATCTAACCCCATTGAAAGCCATATGGTTGATAATACCTCCTATATGTCTAGCTTATGTGCGACAGTTATTATTATAATCAAAACGAGAATTTTGGGAATTTCTCTGCTTTGATACTGGAGACTTCTTGTGATGATTATGTTTTTGGTCCATGGTCTTTGTTGTTTGCATCCAGCTTTGTGAAAAGTACTAAATAAGTATATTTTTTGAAATTAAAATTGACATTTTGAAATCTCTAACGTCGCCTACATAAGCCACCCACTGCGCTCTGTTTGGAACCTCTGCTCTAAACTAAATATTAACTTTGTAGATTATAGTAATTACTATAAAAGGAAATTCATGAACCGATTTAGATTTTTATTTTCTGGGAAGGAGATCAGAACAAAGGCAGATTTCGAAAAAGTTTCTAACGTGAGATTTATTGAGGGTCTGCGGTCCCCCCTCCCCCTCTCCCGCCATTGCCTGTTGATAAATAATAAACTTATTTCATATTCTAGATGGCGGGGATTATTATTTTGATTAAATATCTTAATTATTAGTTTAATTATTTATGCTTTATATGTAATACTAGTTGGGCTTCGTCCCCTGCACCCCGTTTTTTCTCTATCGCCATCTTAATTTTGGCTTTTGGATATTAATCAGAGTTTAAAAGTTATTCATTCAAAAGAACAAAAATATTTTTTAAAAATTACCAAACTTTTAAATTTGCATTTTGAAAAAGATAAAAAAGTCGAATACTAAAAGAATTTAAAAAATTTATTTAAAAAAATAATAAATGCCGCTAGTAACATAATTAATATATATATATATTAATATAAATAAAATTTAAAAAAAATTTTGTTGGATCGTAATATTCAAACAGTAGTAATGTGTTTCATAATTAATTATGAAAAAACCACGTGATCGTGTATTTAATCCAAAGTACGCCTTAAAATTGGAATATATAAATATATTGCCTTATCCCAGGTTTAGTTAACAAAGAAATATTAATTAAAAAATACATAATAGTACAATAAATAGTCTAACTGTGGCTGCAAATTCTAGTTAGCATTTTATATATTAGATGTATAACTGTCAAAAACAGATTTCATTAGATTTTAAGTTGAGAAATTTCTTTAGATTCTCATTCAAAATAAAAAATAATTAAATCTACTACTTTCAAATAAATTTTCAATTTAATTTAATATAAAAAATATTATGAATACCTATTAAAAAAAAATAAACTGGAAGTTTTAAGAAAATTCATATACATCTATTCATTAATATTTTTTTTTCAATTAGCCTTAAAATAATATATAATAAGCAATAATATATTTTCAAAAAAAGTTGGTAGGATGAAAGAGTAAGTAAATAATATCTCATTTGAAAAGCCTAATGAAAAATTTCTTATTAATCTCAAGTTATGAAAATCAATGTGTTTATGATGAATGAGCAAGAAGAGGTTGAGTGGGTGGATGTGGATGGTAACGTTAATTTCAAGGATCTAATCGGCGGAAAAACGAAAGACGTCTTCCACCCTCCTCCTCCTCCTTCACGTCCCCCTTTTGGACCCCCATCCCCGAGTTTGGTTGGAACTGATTCTGGGCTGGAACTGAAGGAAGCGAGGGCCGATTATAAAAAGGTTTTTGTAAAAGTACCCCTCAGACCCAAGCACAGAGCTCAACGAGTTTACTAATTAACGACGGAATAATTTCCGTTCGCTCGACTTGCTCTTGAGCTAATAAAGAAGCTAGAAGAGAGAGAGAGAGAGAGAGAGAGAGGCACTGGAGGTCTGGAGCAAACACACGAATTAAGATTTTCCACCCGCTTACGAGAATTTATGATTAATTATTTTTTTTTTAATTACGCAAAATCTGTTGGCGTTGTGTGTGTAGGCTTTAAATCTAATTTACAACAAGCAAACAACGGACAAAGCTCTCCTTGGATTTCAATTAGAAATTAAAAGAAAAAAAAATGTAATTTAAAATTATATCATTTAATTGAACAAATATTAAATCATCTCTCAATTGAAATTTGTTTGTCTTAAATCAAAAATCAACGAACATGACATACAAAACAGATCATGTTCATATATAAATATCATCCAAAAAAATTTGATAAGAAATTGATACAGGAGATAGAAGAATTAAAAATGTGGAAATATAGTTGCTACACTTCCCTGCAAGTGATTCGTTAAGACAAAATACTAATCTTTTCAATTTTACAGTATTTGGTTCAAATCTTAGGTAGACTCACCCCCTTAATAACCGAAAAAAATAATCAATGTTCCGCATAATTGAACAATTGTTTATGAATTCATGTTCTAACAAGAGGGGTATTTTTGAGTAATGCAATAAAATGCCAAAAATACTAAAAAATAAATAATTTC
The DNA here is from genome assembly GCA_010014785.2 of Anisolabis maritima. Classification (NCBI taxonomy): domain Eukaryota; kingdom Metazoa; phylum Arthropoda; class Insecta; order Dermaptera; family Anisolabididae; genus Anisolabis; species Anisolabis maritima. The sequence continues at coordinate 20,267 of JAAAKE020096244.1, read as the reverse complement.
TTGGGATGTTTTAACCTGAAAAATTGACTATTTTCAATTTTATTTTTAACTCCAAAATACCAAATGATTTGAATAAATATGGACATTTTAAAAAAGACTTTAAATATATATTTATATTAATATATATTTAATTATAATGATTTTGACCATTGATCCTTTTTGTATTTTACCCACCGGTCTTATATAAAGAGATATCATATTATTTTGAATTTTTTAGATTTTTGTAACACGAATTTTAGTATAATATCCATCTATCCTATATGTGATATGTATTGAGCAGTTCTTGATGAAATTTCAAATGTACACTTCAGATATATACCACAAAATTACGATTATCAGTTAAATGACCCTAGTAAAACTCCATGCTAAGGGGAGTCGTCTTACTTTGAATAAATGCCATATAAAGTGCAATTTCCTCAGGATTTTTAAATTTTCAAATTGTTTGGACCGTGTTAAATCCAATTTAACCCGAAGTAAGAAAGAAGGCACTGCATTTAATTTGCTGTGTAAATTTGCAAAATCCGTGCTAGCCGGTACTGTAGGTGGATAACTCTAGAATATTGTTTAGTTCTTACTTCTTTCTTTTTCCCAGCATTTCGCATAAATGTGACGGTCACATTGTAATCTAAAGAGGGCGTTAAATAAATTTTGTCACTTTGAACGAGAATTGAAAAACTGACCTTGGGATTATGAAACGAGCTTTGTCCTTAATTTCAAAGGCTATGAACAAAATAAAATAATTCTCACAAAATAAGTCAATGGGAACATTGCATCGCCATTGTTTACACATATAAACAATATATCTCATATACATGTATTGTGCCTTTATAACAACTAACTAACTCTGGGCACTTTATAATGAATGTAAGTTTTATCTTGTATATATATATATATTTTTTTTTTTCTCTTCATATATTCTAAAAATATGTGTCTTTTATCTCGTGGCCATGGCTGATACCAGGATAATAAATTTGACCCGAAACGTCTCAAATCATTAAGCATCCAGAGACTACATTTTTTGCCTTCCATCCTTTTCAATCTAAGAAAATAATTAAAAATTACAGTATTTAACTTAACTTAACAAATATTAAATTCGACATTTTTACATGCCTCTTCACAATTAAATAAAAAATTTTCACATTTTACTTAATACATAGAATACACAACAGTATCACTTGTTCACTTAGTTTCCCGACGGTTAGTATATCATCTTTTAATCTGGGATATATTAATAGACAAAGATTTACATTCAGATTGATCTTTCTAGTTAATTATACGACAAATTATACACAAAAACACAAAATAGCAAGAAAAAGCAATTTGTTATTTTGTTTTTTTTTTTTTAAATGTATGTTATATAATTATCTAGATCAATCCGAAGATTGGCGTTTGTCTATTAATATTTTCCAGGTTAATAGATGATATCTCAATTTAAATACCTTTTGGTTCAGAACCAACTAAAAGAAATAACTTTTAACTGATACCGTTTTATCACTTTATGTATTTATATAGATTTAGACGTTGTGAATATTTAGCTATAGAATTTATTAATAATATACAGATATTTATATTTACTATAGTTTTTATATATTAAAAAAAGAAAAATTGGCAAAATTTGCAATTCCTAACGAATTTTATTTTGATAGGACATATTTTTTTTAAATATTTTTTTACGATAATTTTATAAGTAACAATCTGGCTAATGTAACTGAGGGAAAATGATTGTCTGTTTTGTTGTTACCACGACAGTTTATTTAAAATTATTATTAATATGACATGAAAATAACATTTTCTTTAATTTGTAATTTTAGTTAGAAAATGATTCAAAGTTTGATGGGAAATTTTTGGGGAAAATGAAGTGGAAAGTAGAGGAGGGAGAAGAGAAGATGGAGGAGGATGCTTTCTAATTGACTCCTCATCATCATCCCATCCCATTTGAGTCCCACCGGGAGAGGTAATTTCCTCTGAATAAACATCACTGAAACAGTGGATGTTTTATTCAAAGCCCTTCCTTTTGCTTTCGATGATGGCTCACTGCTGCTTGTCAACTCACTGTCTCTTCTCTATCACCTTATATTCAAAACTCCATTTATCTATGTCTATGTCTTTTTAAAGGAGATTGTATTCAATTTAATAAATACCATGAGTTATTATAAACTATTACATTTTTATTTAATAATAGAAAATTTTTCTATTTTATCAAAATATAGCAATTTTTTAAACATGTTTTTTAATTATAAAATACATAATAAAGTTATTTTTAAATATAAAGAAAGAAGATTTTGTTCTGGAGTGAAGTGACTATTTTTTTTTGTAGACATAGCTCTCAGCACCGCCACGACCGAAACCTGAAACAATTGAAGAGTTTAATGATTGCAAATTTAAATAATACAGAACATAGATGGCAAATTCTGGGGACAATTGAAGGCGTTCGAGGTGGCCCTTCCTCCCTGGTAATTCACTCAAAGAGAATTGAATAGTTTTTCTCTTAAAAAAAAATTAATTTAATGAAATTGTTGCTCTTTAATCATTTTTTGAAATTTTGTTCCTGCCATTCACGTACCTTCAGTTTATGAAATTTATAATGTACGCAATTGCTAGTGAATTCTGACTGCTAAAAGGATAGAGGAAAAATTTTTTAATTTACTTTCACAAATTTTTCCATTTAAAATATTTTTTCGTTTTCCTCTTTGATTAAAATTTTTTTTTTTCCTTTAACAACTTCTTTAAAATCGAAACAATACGGGAGGACTTGCACAAAAAATTAGATGAAATCTTTCTCTATTCAATTTCAAAATCAATAAATTCTGGGAGTTTCGAAAACCCATATGATATCCTTTCCTGGGATGACTTGCGACTGCAATGAGCGAAGGTGGAGCGCTTTGTCTACTTCATAATTAAACATTAGAGCCGATGATTTACTTAAAAAACCTACGGTTTATGTCCCGACACCTTGCTATTTAATTTTAAAGGGAATTTTATTTCTGTCTATAAATTTGTCCTAAATTGAAAAAAAATGCGTACCACCAGGTCCAAAGAGTGCCGAGTAGCAAGGTTGGTTGCAATAGGGTTTGCCTTCATGCTCCGCATGACTTCCTGGAGTTAAAGTCTTGTTACATTTCTCGCAACGGAGACAAGCAGCATGCCAATCTTTGCCTAGGGATGTTTTGCGCTCAGCTGAAACAATTACACCGTATTAATTAAGTTTTTGGCAAATTATTTATTTAATAATATTCATTAGATCTGCTCTCCCCCCCAGATCAACGTTTAATTTCTTTTCTAAGATTACTTATCATTCCTGGATTTTTAGACAATTTTCAATGTAGTTTACTTTTTTAGTCCATGAAGATGGTTGAAACTTTTAATGAGCTCATCCAGCGAGCAAAAAAATACTATTAGAAAAAATAATAATGGAAGAAAAAATTTTTTATTGCCTCATTTTGAATTCATTTTACAAAACAGATAAGTAATCTACATTAAAAATTGTTCCTACAATTTCCTAAACTTTTCTTATTGTAAATAATGTTTATTTTAGGGAGAAAATGAATTTTTCGTTGTTACTGTGATCCACTGTCATTTAATTATTAATACTAAAATTTCTTATATATATATAGTACAGGGCTCTCCAAACTTTTTTTTCTGCGGGTCGGCAGAGAGGCAATATTATTTTTTCTCATTAAAGGTAGCGAATCAAATAAATTTGTCTTCAATTTTTTTTTAATGTTTCTCAAATTTTTAATATTTAATTTTCGAAAAAGTATGTTAATAGAGATGCACAAGATTTGATTTTAACCGCGGGTGAAAGCAGCTCTCGTGCCATTGTTTGGTGATCCTTAATATAGTATAAAAGAGAACCAACAGGATCTTACGCAGGCCCCAAGTCTGAATGTTATTATTAATAATTTGTTCAGTGATTTGACTCTCTTTTCAAGTTCGGATCCTCTCGATAGGATTTATTGAATTACACATTCTGCTCTCAAAATTTTTTTTCATATTCACTCATCCAATTTGCGGGTTTAAAGTAGGAATTTCAATTACTGTTTGATTAATGTTTTTGTTATTTTACTCGTCAGTTATTGAATGGATAACATTTGAATTCTTGTAGAGAATCGTTTCAATATCACTAATAATATTCATTTAGATCTATAAATTAATAATTTTTAGAAAAATTTTATTATTAAAATATGCGCTTTTGACATTTACATTTTATAATCAAATTATCATTGATTTTAATAATTTTATCCTTAGTGATACTTACTATTAATTATCCTTTAATTAATATGTATAAAATAAATATAAATAAAATAAATAAGTAATTCTTTTAAGAAAATATGAGTTACTTTAATTTAAAAAATTATTTTACCTCCTACAAAATTTCCCACTAAGAGCTGATGGGTCACGTCATTCAAAAAGATTAGTATACTCAACAGTTTTGAAATAGTTTCTCAAGGATCTCCTCTTAAGGAAGTTTAGATTAAAGGAATTAAATATGTGGAATAAATAACAAGAAATAGGTTAACATGTAAAAGTAAGTACAAGAGATAATAAAAATAAATATACAATAGATTAAATAATAATTATATATGTATTTGAGATTTCTTCTGTCACTAGAAAAATTTTTTCAAACAAAATCAATTGTCTGATTTTGTCAAATAATAGGCTATCTTAGAATATTTAAAATTTTATGATAAAAATATACAGAGGTGTCCATCTTTGTGCGTATGAATGTTTTATATTTCACTGAATCCGAGTTCAAAGGAAATAAACTCCAGATTGAAGGTTAAACAAAAAAATTCACTTAAGACTTTTTCGACCACAGTGTTAAAATAGCACCCTCTCTTTTTATTATTTTTTTTTTAGAAAGATGTGATAAAAAATACATATTAATTAAAGGATAATAAATAGACTTTTATCAGTTTCAAGAGGGCGGAGCCGGCCTGTTGCTCTTGTGGAAAGTTGATGAGATAATTGTATCATTTTATAAAAAAAAAAATGATCTCGTAAATCATTTAATTCATTTTTCTATTAGTGCATGATGACCAGCAGGTGAAGTCACGAGTTTCTCCAACAAGGCTGATATGTGAGTGGCGATGAAGTCATCGCTTGGAATACTCTCTTTCTTCTGATGATGATGATGATGATGATGATGATGATGACCGAATGAATGAATCTTGCTGGATTTTTACAATATTGATAATGGAATGAAAATTTAACAAAGATCTTAATTAACGTTTATTTAATTTATATCATTGATAAATAAAAAAACATTTCACGGTAGATAGATAGCATTTTAATTGTGAAATAATAAGTCAAAATGGAGACTAAATAACAATTTTTCAAATATCTTATTTTAAAAAATATCTCACTATTTTTTTTATTCACTCTAGGGACAAAAGTAATGCATTTTTATGAAAAGGTATATATAAAGGACTTAAAACAATGCCCATAAAAAAATTAAAATAAATTTCTGAAAGAAAATTACTTCATTTATAAGAGTTTTTTATGGAGAAAAAAATAAAAAAAATCTTTTTTCCCTTGGCTTACTCTTTTTCATCTAAATTGAAAATTACTTTTTTTTAGCTGGGATCATCTCCCTTCTAAAAAAATTGTTCTTTGGATTATGATTATAAATATTCAATTATTTATAAAGGAAAATTATTATAGTATAGATGACTTTCGGCGGGCGTTCTACAGCCTTGTTCCCCGGGGCCACCCATCCTAGGTTCAGCGCTGCTTGGCCTTGCTTGTCAACAAACATCTTGTCTGTCGTTCTCCTCTCTGGCCAGGTCAGCCGGCCCTTGCCTTTTTAATTTTGCAGGGTCTGGTTGGTTAGATTATAAATATAAGGTAATTTCTTTCATCCTTTTTAGATTTATTTATTTTATTCTATATTAAAAATTATTTAAAATTTTTAAGTTTTTTCCTTTTAATGGGAATTCTGAAAAGGAAAATATATTCAATAGTTTATGAAATGATAAAGGATCAAAGATAACATTAATTAAATAAGTGAAATGAAAATAGATTGATTGTTCCATTTGGATGCGAATCGAATTACCAATATCGTCCTTGGTTATTTATTATATTATAACATTCTAGAATTTATAGGGATCGAGTTGTGTCCAAACCGCCAGAGCAACAACCATATTCTGGTAACCTCGAGCAAAAGTAAGGGAAGGGCGGGCCCAGCCTACCTGATAAACCCATTGTAAATATTTACCAAAGACCACAAATTTTTCTAATTGCTTATAAAGGATATTTACAGAATTATTCATTGTAAACGATCTACTGATCTTTTATGATTAAAAAAAGTGATGGTACTTTTCCTATACGCCTATATTTTCGGCAGGAGGCGGAAAAAACAATGTAGTAACTTTCCAATTGAATTTAATAGCCTGATATTTCGAAGACACTTTGATCCCTCTCATTAGAGTTATATATTTACAGTCAAGATCTTTTTCCATCTCAATGAATGATATATCAATAGTTGGAGAGTGAATGAGTTCATATATGAGTATAAAAACCAAAGTTCCTTCAAAATGTCAGGCTATTAAACTCAATTGGAAATTAACTCCATCTACTAATTAAATATCAATCATTTATATATATTATTTAAAATATAGCATAAACAGGTAAGAATTTGTATATAGACCTAGACCTAAATAATTTTCAAAATTATCTTCTTTGACGTCAGGTTGAGCGATTTTTTTTTCTATAAATAAGTAATTCCATAAATAATAATTCAGTTTAATTGTTAAAGAATATAGATTATTTTCTATATAATTTTAATTAACATAATTAATATAAATAAATAAGGATGGATTCCTTAAACTTTAAAAGACTCTAAAGACATTGAAAAAATCCAAAATAAGTATATTTAATTTTAAAACAAAACAATGCTGACAACTAAACGGAAGAAATAAATAAATAAACAATAAATAACAATACTATGTAATTTTTTTTAGTCTTTGTCAATATCTGAGTCCATTTAGACATATTTCTTTAAATTAAATAGTAACCAATATAATTTAAATTTTGTAAATAGAGATTTAGGTCCAATTTTGAAAATCGGATCAGATTAAGGATAGCTTTCGTTCTCGTTCCCCGGATCTGCAGATCGGATCTACGAGAGCGGTCTGAAAAGTGAGGTAATAGAGAGATGGCAGAGATCTCGTTTTAAACGATCGTCGATGGAAAGTGCGTGTGAAAGCCAACACTATTGACATATCAAAAGAACATGTTGGTCATATCTTATATGCATATGAGAAAACTGTCAGCAAGATGGGTGCCGCGTTTGCTAACTGAGGACCAGAAACGAATTCGTGCAACCCCTTCTGAGCCTTTTTAAGCGTAATCGCACTGATTTATTACTGTTGAGGAAACTTGGATACACCACTACACACCCGAAACAAAAATTCAATCAAAACAATGGGTAGAAGTCGGTTGCAGTGCATCGAAGAAAGCAAAAGTGGAAGTTACTGTGTTTTGGGATGCTCGGAGTGTTATCTTTATAGATTATCTCCAAAAGGGCAAAACAATCACAGGAGAATACTATGCGTCGCTATTGGACTAGCTGAATAAAAAATTAAAGGAAAAACGACCGCATTTGGCTAGAAAAAAGTGTTGTTCAATCACGATAATGCACCAGCTCACTCATTGGCAAAATTAGTTGAATTACGATTCGAAATTCTTCCTCATGCACCTTACAGTCCAGATTTAGCTCCGTCCGACTTTTTCTTGTTTCCGAACATGGAAAATTGGTTTGATTTTCATCAAATGAAGAAGTGATTGCAGAAACAAACGATTATTTTGATGTATTATAGTGATGGGATTAAGCGCCTTAAATATTGTTAGAACAAATGTATCGAGCTAAAAGGAGACTATGTCGAAAAGTTTAGTTAAAAAACTCGAAAAAACAGTCTTCTTATATGTTAGTTACCTCACTTTTCAGACCACCCTCGCAGATCCTTTTTTAGAGGATTTTGTCCATCCCATGATCTCAGCACCATCTTAATGACAAAGCTGTATTGATAATGAATAATTGAAAAATATACTAGAGTACCGCCCATCGATCAATGAAAGATTCAAAATTTCAACATTAGAACAATATGAAATTATATAAATTAGAAAAAATTTTTAACTTTTGTCAAAGTAATTAAAAGTAAAAAGATATTAAAAAAAAAAAGTTTTTCCCAAAAACAGAAATCTTTCTACGATTAAAACAATTTTTATCTAAATTTTAGAAATATAAAATAAAATAAACAACGTCATAAAAATCTGCTTCCTGGAGTCGAAACTCGGAAGTGGGAGGGGAGGTGGGGAGTTCAACTAATTACCAGTTCAATTAACAGAGTGTTGAGTTTTTTTTACACGAGGCACATTTTGTCTGTCGTTAGCAGACCTGTTTGTAATTAATTAGTTAGCAATTCGAAGAAGTTGAAAGGGGTTGAACGTCCAAGGACAAAGGGATGAAGAAAACAAGGAAGGGGAGGGGAAGAGATGAGATGTAGAAATGCGAAAAATTGCGAGCAAACAATTCTATTTGATACATCTTTAATTAAATTCTCATGAGATAGTTTTTATAAGGTCATTGAAGCAGTGATTTAATTTTTGTTAAACTTCATTTTCTAAATTGTCACTATTAGGTTTTGGCCTCTTTTAGAACTCTAAAGAAAAAAACGATTATCTATTATACATAGAAATTTTTATAAAACTGGTGGGAAAAATTAAATCTCTCACCTGTTCTTAAAATTTTTTTTATCCTGTTTCTTGGAACAGAGAGAGATGTCTCACTTCATGTGCCAAAAGTCAGTGGTACGCCTCCCATGCTAAGCGAAAAAATTATATTGTCTATCAATTAATTTAAATAAATATGAACCGAGTCTAGATGCCCTAAGATGCCAAAAAAGTCTTAAAATTAAATTTTTTAAATCTAGTTTTAATATATTTAAAACTAAATATATAAGGAAATAGATATGTTTTTAATGTAATATAATAGTACATAAATATGTTATTTTAGCCGATTTGGGAAAGAGCTAAGCTATACAAAAGACCTTGCATAATCATCTAGATTACAATGTAATTTAAAAGCCGCATTAGCTTACAAGTGAGAAATTTGAGTATAATACCTACGTATAAATATAAAATTCATGGGGGGTATACATTTGTTAAAAATGGAAGGTTGGCAACTTTTAAAATTAAATCTTATTTATTTTTCTAAAACTTGGACCATTTATACATAAATATTCCTTACAAACTGAGTGTGCTTTTACCTTTCATTTAATTGGAGTAGTCTATAAAGCTCTATCTTTTCTATGGTTCTTTCGTGCAAGGAGACTCACACCTCAAACCCTCTCCGAGAAAATTAATCTACCGGTCTCCCTTGAAGATACTTTATTTACTAACTTTCTTCTAACTCCTTTTCCTGAATATCTCTTGTTAGATGATACCCCAGGAGCCTTTCATCCAATCTAATCTAGGAACTTTTTCAGTATCAGTTTTCTTTATGGAGAGGGCGTCATTAAGAGGGGAATTCTATCCTAAAACCCCGTCCAAAAGAAGGCACATTTAAGGATTTGCCCGTGTTTGAGATTAATAATTGTCTCTGCACAAGAAGTCCGTTAGTTCCTATTCTCTTTTTCTTAATTATGTTGATTTGATATCTCAGTTCATAGACTAATGGAACGGCCTCCAAACTTTTTTGGTCGCGCACCCCAATTTATGGTCGCAGAAGTTTCTCGAACCCCAGAAAAAATAAATAATTAGAAAATGTTATAAAAAAAAATCGCACAAGAAAATTTAAATAGATAATTGCAAATGCAAACAACAATTTAATTAGAGGTATGCAATTGTATTTTGTTTATTATTTTATTCAATCTTGAGAAACTGATTTTCGTAGTTCTAAATGATGCTTTGATAATATTAATTGTTAATAAAATAAATTGTTACAAATAACCTCACTTTGGGGACAACTGATCTAATCTGTACTTAGTTTATTTAATAAATAAGCTAGTTATACTATTAATACTTCAACGTGGGTTCTTCAGTCTTGCTTGAGCCAAGAGAGAAGAGGGATACTAGCCTTAACGACCCTTTATATCAAATCTCTCATTTATTAAATATAAATAAACTTAATTTATTTTGCAAATGTCATTAAATTATAAGAAGAAATATTTGGTTTAGAGGACGAAGATTTTGGCGCGAATTTCTTCCCCGCTGATTGAAGTATGCGCACTAATATTTGGCAGTATAGTTACTATATATTAATATAAAAAATCATTCATTTCTTATTGATATATAGTTAAATAAAACAAACCCTGATAAACTATCTTTTTATTCTTAACATTATGAACAGCAAAATAAAGTCAATAAAAAAGATTGACTTTGCTTAAAAAACATTTTAATATGACATACCTATTCCGAGAAAAAAAAAACTTAGAAGTATAATTCAATTTTATCATTTCATATCTGGTTTTTATCTTTGAGATAGCATTCCTAAATTGGAATTTGCTCTACGTTGGGATCCTTTTAATATAACTGGTGAATTAAGAATTATGGATGTACCACATGGAGTGAAAAATGCCGGGACTCGCCTCTCTGTCATCGCCGACCAAATACCTAATATTATATGATTTTTAGAGTTCCAACCTTCAAAAGATTCGTGTCAAATTTTCATGACATTTCGGCCATTTGACTACGAGTAGAGGTCGTGTAAGTGACGCTATTTTTGCTTCAATGCAGCGTTTTCTAACAATTCGACCAAAAATAGCAACATGTCGATGATTCAGCGCGCGGTTTGAAGTTTCTGCTTAATCCAAATGAGATTTTGCGCCGATTTGTAACAATGGATGAAACATAGGTCCATCACTACACACCAAGTGGATGTCTAAAGTGAAATGTGGAGCCCTTGACAAATTGTACTATATGAAAGGAATCCAAAAGTTAGAGGTCCGATGGAATAAGTGTATCGCACTTGAAGGAAACTATATTGAAGAATAAAATAATTTTTGACAAAAAATTTTTTTTTTTATTGCTAATCCTGATAGTTTTCACTCCATGTATCTCAGAGAGATTTTTCCTTTGGTGCCTACTAAAAATATGTCGTGGGATGATATGATATTATTTAGGCAAAATACATATAAACATGTAATTAGATGAATTGAAATAAAACATTTTATTTGACAATTTACGCTGTCTTTTTTTTGAGATGATATTTATTATACTTGTCATGTTAATTAAAATACCATAGACATCTCCTTACATTCTTACCTGGCCATATATAGACAGGCGAACTTGTTTAATGGATACATAAAATGAGTTAAAAATAAGAATTACAGAAATAAGCGCATTTTGATTTAAAAAGATTCATGCATCAAGGTGCGATGAAATAAATTAGTAATCTAGTTAGAAATCCAGAGGATGTTTTGAATGGACCAGACATTTTATCCAGCCATATGGTTTTAAGTAAGAACAGATTCATTCATCCTTGGCCTAAATAAAATCAACGCCTTACAAGCCCTTAAAAGGCATTCTTTTTTTTAAGTGTATGTATGTATGAATCATCCTTTTTTTTTTTGTGATTAAAAACTTGTTACTACAATTCTTCAAATTTTGAAATAAAAAAATGAGTCAAACTAGACTTTCCTTTATGCTAGATTATCTTTGTAGTACAGGACTCTGTACCTTGATAACTACCGCCCCGCAAACCCTACGATATTGGGAGCGTGGTGTCATCTTTTGAAATGCGATGATTTGAGCTATTAAATTCAAATTAATGTATGTTTTCCCATCTAAATGAGGGCGCACGAATCGTTTCACCTTCAAAAATCACTTACATATAAATGAGTGGCGTAAAAGGAAATGAGGCAAACGTGTCTTGGGAGGGGGAACGTACTATAGTTACGCCACTGCTAATACAAGATTTATATTTTTGAATTAAATTTTATATTTAGCAAGAATATCATAGTGGACACATTTTAATTCCAAATTTCCAAATAAACAAATACTTAATTTCAATTGAGATGTGAATCATTCATAAGTGTCAGGTAATAACTGGTTGGGAAATAACATTCATGAGTTTTTATTAAGGTTACAACGAGATGTTTGTGTATAACTAAGGAAACGGCAGAATTTATTAGAAAATTTTAATTGGCCAGATAAACGGTTTATTTACGTTTTTATATTCATTTGTATTAGGGATCAGCAAGGTCTCATTATTAGATTAACCGATAAGATGAACTAAAACCTGCAGGTAGTGAATTGATTAGATTGTTGGTAAGATCTTCAATTCAGCCAAGCTCAGGAAGAACAAAACTTTAAATTTTAGTTTGCGAAAAAAATATAATTTTAATTACGAATTACATTGAAAACATATCGTCGATACAATAAAGAAATAAAATGATAAGATAGAAAAATAATAGATAAAATACATTTCTTTACTTATCAAGAAAGTTAATTGATGATCAATAAATAACTTTTCTAAAAAGTTAAATATCTAAAAGTATTTTAAATTCGAATATAATGTTTATCAGTGTTATGAAATTAGTACATATGCTAAATGATAAATACAAAACTGATTATGGCTTGAAAGTCTGGGAAAGGGTAATGGAGGAGGTCACTTTAATTTGGTTTAAAAAAAGTTTATTTTTAAAAGGTTTATTTAAAAAAAAAAATTATCTCAATAGGTAATTTATCTTATAAACTTAATCAACTCATATTAGTTGTAGATTTTAACTAGTGATCTATAGCAACTCAATTTGGGACTGGAGGCCTGAAAAATGTTTGGTTAAGTGAAAAAAAAGTCAAACGAAAATTTATTTGACTACCTCTTCCTTCGTTCTTCAGTCTTTGCCAAGGTTTATGAAATATAATATAAAATGTCTATCAAAATAATTATGTTTATCTCTCTATAAGTCTCCAAAGACTGCCAAAAGCAAAGAAAATTATTTTATTAACCATATTAATATTACGTATGTAAAAAATTCATTTGCTTTTTCAAGAAAAGAGCAATAATAATAATGATGACAGAGTTTAAATTTAGTATGGAAAAATTTTTTATTAAGAAAAATGACTAGCTAAACAAAATGACACCGCGAAAAACTTAAAACAATCTGAGAGACTTAAATGAATGAAATGGGAAAAACATATCTTTAGAAAAATTCCTTTTATTGACTATTGTTTAAACTTGAAGTTAAGGTCTCAGTGCCAAAAAATTATTTATTCATAACGTTTCGCTCTTAGTTGGGTTACTAAGCTCAGGGTCAAACGGAAATTGATTAAGTAATTTTTTAGATAGGTGTGATTCATTATTAAAATGAAGAATTATAAAAAAGACTTACAATCTAAAAAGAAGTAAATAATTAAAAATAAAAAACTAATGGAGTGCAAAAAAAGGGGTGCTAAAATTTGAACAAGAAATGAAATTTGAGAAGATTGAAATAAAAAATCCAAAAAGAGTAGCTATCCTTTCTAATAATGGGTGAGAAGTCCTTTTTTTGTCTTTTTCGGCATTTGAGGCCATATAGCTTCCTTCTTTATTTTTATTAATTGGCAACCAATATAAATTTTTGTCACACAGGACTGGAAGTGAACCACTGATCTTTGGTACCTTAAACGAGACCTCTACCATTGCACCAAGGGACAGGGACCCCAAAGCTAATAAAGTAGATAATGAGGTAAGAATCAAATAAGTTGAGAAATAATATTATAAAAATGTCTATTTTTAAAAATATAAATATTAATATACGATAAGAGTGATTGCGTATTTTTTGATAATATTTAGAGTGCTAGTAAATTCTTCAAGTTTTTCCCAAAAAAATTGTTTCAATTTTATTTTTTTAATATTTCGAAACAATGATGATATTTTGGAAGTGCAATCCTCACCCCCAAAATACACGCTGGGTCACCAAAATTTTCTTTTTAGTAGCTAAGTACCCCTTTATCGCCACCCTGCAATCGATGATATATTATTAGATTGTGTCAAATAATAACTCAAATATTTTTAACTTTTAAAAGATATGACAGATAAAGATGATTAAGTAATGATAAGTGATGAATCTAATCACTTTGTATCTTCTTTTAAAAAGAATGTGTTAAATTGTTGTCAAATTGGCAAGAATTTCCACGCATTTATTGTTAGTAAAGAGAGTTGTAAGAAAGAGTACTAAAAGTGAAAAGAAATAAAAATATTATTATTGATAATCTTATATTAATTCACCGTTTCTCCCCATTGAGGCAAGAACGCAAGAAAACAAGAGAACAGACCTAAAAAATAAATAAATTTCCGAGATGGGATCAAGGAAAAAATTTATATCCCATGGGGAGGATCATTCTAGAAAATACCACTAAAAAAAGTCAGATTGATTCCGTTAGTGGTTCAAAACAAAAAAAAAATTGATGGTGAATATTAAAAGTTAAAATTAAAAGAAAATTTTTTATTACTCTGTTCCTGTTGAGTTCAGAGAGTTGGGATTTATATTAAAAAAGGGCAGCATTGAAAGAAGGTTTTGAAATACTGAATAATTGAGTGGAATTTATTATTTTTTTTAGAAACAGTAAAGACGGAACATTCATGTCGCTCTTACAATTAATCATTTATTTAATTTCACTTATACGAAAATTTATTTGAAATTTGTGAGAAGATATCACCATCGAACCTGGTTTGAAACTTGAAATTAAAATAAAAATGTTTATTAAAGCAAGTAAATTTTTTTCATAATAAAAAATGAGAAACTTACCAAAATATACAGGCTTTTCACACTTCGGGCAGTTGGGCATGTTGTTGTTTGTTGGTCCTTTTTGGAATGAAGTCAGACAGGCGATGTTGCTTGTCCAGTGGATGAACGTGGAGTGTCCGCTTACGTCACACAACTGACGAGATATAGAAAGTATAGGCTGATGACTGGGGCAGGGGACTCTCTGCGGCCACCGTCCCCCCTACTTACAATGGCCATTCCTATTAAACACTCACTCTTTCTCACTCTATTAATGCCCACCGCTCGAGGACATGTTCTTCATGTTCAACTCACCTTGGTGATAAATAAATATATTCAACGTTACAAGTGATAAGGGTCTATTTTTTTAACTTGTATAAAAACGAAATGATAGGAACTGTTAGAAGCAGTATATTCAAATGCCTCTTAAGTTATATTAGGAAACCATTGCAGAGTGGGAGTAAAGAAAAAAAATTATCAAAGAACTGTGCATATGCCTGGTCCTAACATTTAAATATCAAGTTTTTAACTTTACGATTAATAAATAAATCACAAATTTTTTAAGTTAAAAATTATTTTATACGAATCCAAATTTTAATATAGCATATTACAAAGTCACACACACCCTATAATGTTTATTATTTTTTTGGCCCGCAAACAATTAATTATACCCCAGAAAAAATGATAAATATAAAATACTTTCCAAAAGTTTACTCTTCTGGGAGGGGTGGGATCCGATGAATGGATTTTTATATAGATTTAGATTAGTTCAAAAATAAAGTAGTTGGTTAAAAATAAATATTTTAATGGACGTCATGAACCTACAACAATTCCGGAAAACAGTTAAGATAATACTCAATGAGCATGCTCCTAATTTTTAAAATTTAAAATTTTTCTTGATCTTTCTCATAAAATGAAATTTTATATCCAACTTCCTTCCTCTATGGTATCTGCGATGTAGCCCTACAGCGGCTTGATAACAATTTAGTTTCATTTTTCCTTTTCAATAATTCTTTAAAGTGATTATATGATAGATAGATAATTATTGGATTACATCAGAGCATAAACGCCGAGGACAAAAGATATGTGTGGGCTCCTCTACAGTTTCTTATCCATTTTTAGATTTTCAAGAGTTAAGAATTTAAAGTTAATTTTTTCACTAGTGAAAAGTATAGTATAGTACCTCATATATTTTTTATATTTTGTGATTGGGATGTCTTCAAATTTTTAGGTGCCGACAGATAAAGAAACATTTTACATTAACCTTTTAACGATAATCCAAATAGGATTCTATCAAAGAAACCCTTAAAAATATTAGACTATATTAAAAGAATTAATTTAATTTAATTTAATGGTTTTTATGATAACACTAATGAATGACAATTTTTTCTATAAATTACATGTCTTTAGAGATAATCAATTCAAAAAATATTCATACAAAAAATACATTATGATCAAAGACTTTAAAAATTCATTTGATGAGCTCTTTATTGAAGAAAGAGAAAGGTAGTATTGCGTAATGCCCTATTTGAGATAATGAAAAAGCGTGTTTAAAAGAAGTTTGGTTTATATTATAAGAATAGACAATTTTGAGATTTTCTGAGAGTTCAGAGTTTAAAATTAATTAAAGTCGATCTGGGGGCTGGAAATATTGTTACCATTTACATTTTTTTTCTATTCCGGATTGACATTTAAAAAAAAATTTCTCCAGTCTATATTACTCGTCTAAAATCAAAACATGAAGCGACTTTGACCACAAATTGCTATATAAAAGGCAACGTACCCATAGCCCCCTGCCCATTGGAGACTCCTTTATAATCCTAGGGTCAGTCATTTGCTTTCTGTACTCTGCGAATAAATTTATTTAAAATATTCAGCTATTGTTTAATTTAAAAATTTTTGGGAAAATGAGTAATGTTATGGTCAATTAAATATAATATAAATATAAAATAAAACTCTCAAAAAACTGAAGAACGTGGGTTCGATCCGCACAATTTTAAATAATTAAATTATTTAACAAAAAATTATTAGCTTATTTTTAATAAGAATTATTTGATTTTTACATTTTTTTGCTCTTTGATGTAATGTCTGTAATCTTTTAAACCTTCCCTTCCTCCCTCATATTACGGGGATCATCGCTATCTATCTCGAACTTTTAAAAATAATATTCAAATTTTCGCACTGGAGTGAAGTTAGCTTCAAAGCTTTTAACATGAAGTTAGAAACGCTCCTGATCGAGAGATGTCATTTTCTTTTTTTTCCTCTAACAAATCTCAACACGTGAGAGAAGCAAACAACAGATCATTGTGATCGTAGTATAATAGACATGGCTGAAGCTAAAGGATGGGATCCTTCACAATTACGTAAATATGATATTAAACTCGATCAAGTGCCACGATTATCTGTTACGGATCCACAAATCGACGTATTTATACGCAACAATGTGAGTTTTTATAAACAAATGTCACTTTTCGAAATAGTATCCCTGTCATTTGCCGTTTAATTCCCTTTAAAGGGCCTACGTGCCTTTTGACATGCGATTTTTTTTTCAAAAGTTTGTTGTTATTTTAAACTTCATTTTTTTTTTATTATTTTTCTATAATGTCTATATTTATATTTATATTCACATATATATATATTTATTATCTATTTTCAATTTATTAATTAATAATTAACAAAAAAACTTCTTTCAAATTTAATATTCTTTCATATGTACAAATTGTATATGTTTATTTGATAACGCCTTCATAAATTTCTAATTGACAGCCTTTTTTGCATCCTTAAACTTAAACTTAACTTTAAAAAATATAGAATTAATTTTATAGTTCAATTACTTATATTTATTCATTTGCTTCTTATTAGTGTTAAAAAGAGAAATTTTTTAAACTAGTTTGTCACTTAGTTTAGTACTTTTTTCTCAGATCCTCTGGTTCTCTAAAACAATTAAGAGTTGACATAATTTTTTGGTGGTTCTGTTTATAAAATTGTTTAGTACAGTGGTCACCAATCACAAACTAATATAATAATCAGTCTATATGAATAAAGTTTTAGCATATTTATTCATTTATTAGATTAGGGTTTTCAAACTGTATAAACAATCCCCTATTCTTTAAGGCTTTGGGACATCATTGGGCAGGTTTGATAAATAGATAATAAAACAATTATTTTTTTTTCAATGCTACTTTTTGTTTCTTCTCTATTCATAAAACTTCAAACTTTGCGACTGACTGGCATATAGATTTTTCGGTCGCATTTTTTTGCTCAGAAATTCGATTAAACAAATGATAAGACCCTATAAAAAAAAATTTTTTGTTTGACCCCTCCCCATTTATATAACAATCCCAAATTTCTTTAAGTTTTCTTATATATTTTGTATGTAAATTTCAAATTCTGCATTTATTTTAGAAACCAGTAGTAATAACCGGCTCCGAATTAGTGGCTTCTACAATCGGAAAATGGGATTTAGATTATCTTCAAAGAAATATGGGTACTGGCGATTTTATTGTTTATATGTCAAGAAATCACAAATTCAAATATTATGATGATAAAAAACAAGTAAATTCTCCAGAGTTCAATCCACCAACACAACGGGTTGATATGAAATTAGAAGAATTTACTCGGCGTTTAAAAAGTTGGAAACGAGGAGATGACAGGTACAAACATCATCATTAATCTATTTATATGTTAATTTTTTCATTTTACTTTTTTCTGCGTCCTAGTTTCATTTACGCTTCGTTTTTAAGCAATGTGCTGCGAGATAGCTTGACGGTAAAAAAGTCATTGAAGATGAAAAGAGTAATTCGTCCATAAGAGCAAAGATAGAGCTCTTAATTTCATGATCTAAGAAACACGTCCCGTCTTGCTCGATATTTAAATAAATATAGACGGTTTCTAAATAGACTCAGATGCAGAAAAGGGTTAAAAAATTGTTTTCATGAAACACAATATTTCTCAAAAAAAATTGTATCATTAACTTGGAAATGATATTTCATTTTTTTCATTTATTTTTATATTCAGAAAGTCAAATAAATATTATAATTAGATGAAAATTTTGTTGACAATTTGAAAATTTTCAAGCTTGTAGAATGACATCAACTCTATCCAGAATTGGTGCTCCAATAGCCATAAGTAGAAAACAAAAGTGATGTTCTCTAGGAAAAACGTAATTAATTAAGCAATAAGTTAAGCAATGACAATATAAAGAGTAGAGAGGTAATCAAGGATCTAGGTGTGTACTTTGATAAAAAATTTTCATTTAAACTTCATCTTAAAATGACAAGAGTAAACGATAACAAGTTCCTATGGCTAGTCCAAAATATAACCAGAACCTTTGATAAAAAAGAATGTCTAATTTCTTTAAGAGCTTAGTATTAAGCAGATTGTTACATTGGGATGAAAAACAACTTAGATATTTTTGATAAAATTATAAAGAAATTTGTTTGGCATAACTACATTAAATATTTAAGAAATTATAAATTTTGCAACTTTCAATTGATATGTAGAATAAATGGATTCAAATCAATAGATAGGTACATCTTAATGACATTCTATTCTTAAAATAATTTTCAGAATGTATCTTCAACAAGCTATAAATAAATCAGTTGGTCCAGCTATAGTTGAAGATTTCCTCAAATTTCGATGGGAATGGATATCATCAAAACAAAAAATTCACTCATGGGGGCCATTGACATCAAATCTTCTACTTATATCAATGGAAGGTAAATAAGTGCTTAATTATTTATTCAAACATTTATTTTTGATTTTGTTATTATAAATAAAATAAAAAATGATATTTTTGAAAAATAATCGAGGAATTAGAAAATCCACAGGGAAAAAAACTCAATTTTTAAAATTTTTGATGATAATTTATTCTATTCTCTTTTAGTTTTCTATCCCTTTTTTATTTAATTGCGCGGCGTGGCAACACAAAAAAATTTTGAATTCTGAATATTTAAATATCAAGGTTACTCACGGTGATTTATCAATTTAATTCATTTCATTTTAACCTTTTTTCTTTATTTCATTATTTAACAATTATTTCATAAGTATATTCTTTTAATGGTGGATCATGTGGCTCATGGCTACAGGGCATAATACCCGGGATCTTCAGCCTATGCATATGCTTCCTTTGCACCAAACTCGACCATCTGGATGCCCTGGTGAGGTTGAAGAATCCTGGTTCGACTCCTGGGGGCCACTTAATCCACCAGCAAAAAAATATACTCACAAAATAATTATTAAATATTTGATGATTATACCAAGTCTGAACTAGCCTATTGAATCACTCGCTTAGACTTGGTATTATATATATATATATGTTCTGGAAGGTTTCCGCGGTTGGTTGTATGTGGAATGATGTTTTCCCAGGTTGGTCCGCGTTGATTGTTGAGATCCACACACACAACGACTCGAGGAGTAGGCAGATTGAGGCCTCAAAGTCAACCCAAACAAAACACTAATAACAACACAACACCCAACCAAACCCGCCCTGGACCTCAGAGCGAAATCCAAACCACCGCCACATCCACATCCACATCCACCGACCAAACTTGGGGACTA
>JAAAKE020096233.1:0-19463 GCA_010014785.2 Anisolabis maritima | reverse complement strand
AATCACCCTGTATATGTCGATGTTCTTTAGAATAAAAAAAAAACAATAGCAGCTAGTTTTTTATTTATTTATTTTCACAATCCAAAAATCTGACATTTCCTGTTAAGTAAATGGCTGCCTGTCAGAGACTGACGATGACAACGACTAATTATCAAAAATGTCAAAAAATTGCAAAAATATGGAGAGCCGCTGAAATAAATAAAAAAAAGCACTTCTGATTGGTTAAAAATGTTTATCTCACAGGTTGGGTAATGAAAACAAAAAAAGAAAACTTAGCTAAATGGTTTTCTATATATATAATATTATTAATATATATTACTATTATATTATGCTCATTTTTTTTTTTACTATAAAGAACATCTTGTTCATATATATATATAAATCAGTATTAAAGTTTTTAACACGAGATATTTTACTTCCCTTTAAAAAGATAATTAAGCAAATAGATAAAAAGTAAAATTAGCAAATTTAACATTTAAAAAATTTCCTTTTTATTTTTTGCGTAATTACCTTTAAACATTCATCAACTTTTATAATTTGATAATAGTTTTAATATTAAGAGATGACTTTTTTCAAAAAATATTTATAGATGAATATGTTAGTTATATCATTTGTTCATTTAGAAATTTCTCCCTTTTCTTTTAATGTATGCACCTTAATCATTTTGGATACATGACTAAATATGCTTTAAAATTGGAATCATAAATTTAGTTTCTATTAAAAAAATAATCTAAATCCCAAGAGTAAAATTAAGTTTTATGATAATAAGAAATTTCTAAGTTGAAAAGATGATAAAAAAAATTTAATAAAAAAGTTAATTTTTTAAATTATATTAGAAAATAAGGAACTAATAAGTTAAAAAAATTGATAATAAAAAATTTAGAAAAAGGTGGAAAATTTATCGAATTAATTAATGTTGCATATGAGAAAGCATTGCTATTGATAATAAACCAAAAATAATTTTAATAAAAATTCTAAGAAATGCAAATGATTTTATAAGAGAAGTACTCAAATTAAATACTTTTAATCTCAATTATTTATAATAGATAAGAAAAAAATACTAAATCGAAGAATAAATAGAAATAACTAGAAAAATGGAAATTTTTAATTCAATAAAAGATTACCTGTAATTTAAAAAAAGTGCAAAAATAAGAAAAAAATAAAGGAATATGATATAATCCTTAGAAAAAAATTTCAAATTTTCATGTTTTAAAAAATTATTTTATTTATTGGATATGGCTGGTATTAAGTGATTTTTTTTCTAAGGGTGATGAAAATAAAAGACCAGCTGGCAAAAAGATGCAAAAGATAAAAGAAAAAAGCGACAAATAAAGCAGACAGGCAAGCGTTCAGTCAGTCAGGCAGGCAGGCAGGCAGACGACATCGGCTGCGGGTCACCGTCTAAAAAGTAATCATCGCACCTGATTCCTGTTCAGGAGCCGACTCCGGAACGAGTGGCTGAGCAACCAACTCACTTGACTGCTTTTGAATCGTGCGTGGATCACGATGAAGCACCATACCAGGAGCAATTGCCGATGGCAAACCACCCATTGCTCCATAAGGCGCTTGTTGATATTGAGCCAAGCCAGGAGTCATGTGCCCGAGAACTGGATGTTGAAAGCCTTGAGACTGGTAGCCACTTGAACCGAGACTCGGAGGCACTGTGAGCTGAAACAATTCCAAATAAAAATTAAAAAAAAATATAGAACTTATATTCATAGGTGAAAAGTGATCATAAGATCCTAAGATTTTATTTTGTTATCATTTAGGCTGACTTTTCTCGCCTTCAATCTTTGAGAAAGATTCCATTTTTTTCTAAAATTTATTTATTTATTATTAAATAATTACTTTCAGTGCAGGAGTAAAATCTAAGGTCTTCGGTTTTAATAATAACCAGCAGTATGCGAAACCGAATATCCTGAGTTCGTTTTTAGTACTAGAAGTAATTCTTTCATCCTACCCTAAATATTTTTATGTCATAATATGTCCAATGGCTATAATAACTATTATAACGATAAATGGATCAAAATCTCATTTTTTCTTAAATCCTAATTTTTTATTTAAGTCTTAATCATTGTACATATATTATTTGAGAGGTTTTTTGCCTGAGTATATTTTTTATTAATTGGTAAGGATGAATAACGGATGAAAGCAACAATATTAGTTATATTGAATTAGAAAATTAATAAAAGAAATATGACTGACTGACTTCCTAATTTTATTTTTCCCACTAAGAATCTACATATACTTTGATAATCAGTTTTATAATCAAATTTGACACTTTATTTTAACTTATTGTTTTTTGATTGACATTTACTTTGGTCTCTATCTTATTTCCACATCATGGGGATTGAATTAAATTTAAACTAATGAGAGAAGGTTGAAATAGTGCTAAAGTTGATTATGAAACGAAACCAAATGTTAAACAAGTTTACTTTGAAAAATTCTAAAAAAAAAGTGAGTTAATACTAGGAATGAATTGATGATATAGTTTGCATTTACTCTTAAACATGCTTATTTTTAAAAGATGGGAAAAGATAATTAGGTTTAAAAGAGAAATGAAGAGAAACGTAATACTTAAAAATATATCTTTTAAAAAATTGGTGAATATGATAAATGAAGAAGGTGAAAGTTTGTATACTCCATTATTATTTAAAAAATAGTCGAGTCAATAAGAGAAATGCAAAAATGCAGATTGAATTTCTTTATGAATTTTCAATTAAAGAAAAAAAAGAATGAAAGTTATTAATTTTATTGAAACTAAATAAAGGCAATTAATTACCTGGAGAATTGCAGGGTCATTAGGTAGAGGGACATTGTTTAGTACTCGGATATCCTTGATATCACTTCCACGAAAGAGGATATAATCGTAGACTTGATTCTGAGGAGCTACAGGATATTCTGTCTCTCGTCCCTCGGTGCCAAATGATCGGACTACGCATTAAAGAGTATTCAAAACGTCAGAAAGAATTTTGACATTTGGTAAATGAAATGAATTTATAAAAGAAATCTATTTATTTAATTAGTTTTTATAATAAGTTTTATGATAATATAGAATTTGAAAATTTTTTATTATATCATTTCCAAATGATAGAAAGAGAATCTTTTAAAATGTAAATGAAAATTTTAGAGCCTCCATATTTTTTTTACTCACCGCTGGCCAAAGCAATTGTACATTCTTGAGGGTCAACTGTAAATAATCGGCCTTCGTAACGAATATCAGATTTAGAGATGAGGCTTATTTTGGAGCCAAGCTCCGGCATACCGGAACTCATCTTGGAAATTTAAAGATGACCAAAGGATTATTTAGATATATCTCGAATCACTTAACCATCTGAAATGATGAATTTCTCTTTCTTAAATGGCGTCTTCACTAGTGATTACAATGTTGCCACATCGGCAACCTATTAAATTTAACCAAAACTAGAATTATTAAATTTAAATTAATAAAAACTTCAAAAATTAAAAATATAATTAGAAAAATTAAAGGTAAAATAATTAAAAGTTATTTTACTTGCTTATTTAATAAAAAGTTATATATTAAAAAAAAAAGAAAAACGACAACAGCGCTCTAGTAATTCAAAATATTACTTTGATTCTATATTTAAATTATTTATTTTTATATTTGTCAAATATAAAAAAATAAAATTATAATTTCTATCATATTTAATTTATAAATAAAAAATTTTTAAATTATTGATTTGATAAATTTATTTTCATGCTCTCTGGCACTTAACATGGCGGCGAATGTTGGTCGGATTTGTGGAGCTGGATTATTAAAAACCCCTCATGGGCCCCTTCGGAATCAGGTTACTATTATTTAAATTATAATTAATAATTTCTTATAGTTTTTAGATATCAATTTATTTAAAAAATAATTACAATTTAAAAAGTTATTTTAGTTTATTCCCAGTCCCAATTAACCCTCATTCATTTTATATAATTTATAAAGGTTATAAATCTATATATTTATCGTTTTTTTTTAATTTACTCACAAAAAATGCATTTTTAAGGTTTTTTCTTCAAATTTGAAAAAAATTTCGAGGTTATGAACTATTATATAATATTTTGTTATAGGTATTTCATCTATCGACAGCAGGTTGGACGAAAGGCCGCAAAACGGTAATATTTTTTATTATTATTTAAAGTATTTCTTAAAAATGTAGTGTATGATCACCTATAAATCCATAATTACCGGGAAAGAGCGGTCTAAGCCGGGACAGTTTTTCTCACAATTCCCCCCACTGCTTTCCTATGTCCTTAATGGGGGACATCAAAATCTTTTTTTTTAAATTTATTGTATTTGTGTATATTTATCTATTAAATACTAATGTTTCTCATTATTTTTTTATTATTTTATTTATTTGTCCTCACATGAAAGTCTCTTTTTTAATTTTTAGAATTATGGAATCCTTAATTCTGTCATTTCTCGCTCAGTTTTTCCCTTTAGTCCCCTCCCTGAGAGTCTTGTTAGGGCTTGAATAGTAATGACTCCTCCGATCCTTAACTACAAATTATTTTATTAATATAAAATAAAATTTTTTTATTTACAGTTATATACTACACTTGGGATTTTAGCAGGAGGCGCAGGTGGCCTTCTTTTTGCACTTGATCAATCGGTCAAGGCCTCAGGACTTGAGCTTCATCCTCCAAAAAATCCATGGAATCATAATGGATGGTTTCAATCATTGGATATTGCTAGTGTACGACGTGGATACGAAGTTTATAAACAAGTCTGTGCTGCTTGCCACAGTCTACGATACGTAGCCTACCGTAATTTAATTGGAGTAATTTTTGATGAAGCTGGTGCTAAGGCAGAGGCCGAAGAAGCTGAAATTCAAGACGGCCCTGATGAAACCGGTCAATACTTTACTCGTCCTGGCAAACTTTCGGATATATTTCCGGCACCGTATCCAAATGAAGAAGCAGCTCGATATGCTAACAATGGTGCTTTCCCACCAGATTTAACTTATATTACGTCTGCAAGACATGGTGGCGAAGATTATGTCTTTTCTTTACTAACCGGCTATTGTGATCCTCCTGCCGGAATAGTTCTCCGAGAAGGTCAATCTTACAATCCTTACTTCCCCGGAGGAGCCATCGGCATGGCTCAAGTTGTCTTCGACGAGGTTATTAAACTTTTAATTAATACAAAGAGAGCGAGGAGATAGTTCTACTTTTGCTTTTTTTTTAAATTTTATTAATTTATTATTTTTAATGAGAATCTGAAAGTGGAAACTTTTAATGTTTAAGCCAAAAATTTTCTGACCTTTAAAAATATGAAAGTAATGAAACTTGGATAATGCAAGAAGGAATTATTTATTGTCGCTGTTTATACCTACAAAAAATAGCTTTTCAGGCATTTTTTTTTATTCATCAACTCTGATTATTTTTCATTATTAATAGAATTTTATTAAAGTGATTTTCCTAAAGGCATGGCCAGAATTT
Organism: Anisolabis maritima; assembly: GCA_010014785.2. Classification (NCBI taxonomy): domain Eukaryota; kingdom Metazoa; phylum Arthropoda; class Insecta; order Dermaptera; family Anisolabididae; genus Anisolabis; species Anisolabis maritima. The sequence goes on along the minus strand of JAAAKE020096233.1, from coordinate 14,015 downwards.
CTTTTTGGAGAGTTAGGAGGGGGGGAGAGATAATATTTTTTCTTGTTGGTAATTACATTTTGTTTGATCCTTTTTTTCGATAGGCACTCAAGATGGCCTAAAATTCTTAGGAAAAATAATAAATATTTTATCTAGTGGATATCTTTTTTTTTACCTTTTGATAGTTTGTTCTATTTTAATAGTAATTAAATAAACTAGAAATATATATTATTTGTAACTATAGGCAAATATTTTGGTATCAAACTTATCTCTCCCTTCAAATTTAAATAAAGCAAAAAATTTAATAAAAAAAATAATATTCAGAAGAAAATATTTTCAACTAAATAATGAAATCACGTTGCATATTATTCAGTTCAGACTAAGGACAAAGAAAATTTTTGATGATATCTCAAATTTATTGAAGATAATATCATTCCACGGACATCTAACATAATATAAATCACCGAATATTTTGAAAAGTGAATTCTCACTCTGGTTTGAGGTCTTTCTTCTTCTTGATTATTTATCTCCTCCGGCAATTACAAGATAAATAATACTATGAGAAAAGGGGTTCAGAAAGTTCACCTGTCAAAAAAACTTCTTCAGGCCCCCTTTTTTTATAGCGATTAACATAATTCTTCACTGCTTGCAACATATTAATAAAAATTTTTAATTTTTAATTTAGGTTATTGAATATTCTGATGGCACTCCACCCACAGCATCCCAAATTGCAAAAGATGTTGCCACATTTTTAAAATGGACAGCAGAACCCGAACATGACGATCGAAAGAGAATGTTTATTAAGGTATAGAAATATTTCTTAATATTTCCTAAAATATATTTATTTCTTAACATCAATTTCTTTATTTTTACAGTCGTTATTTATCTTCGCTCTTTTGATCTCCGCATCATACTATATCAAGAGACATAAGTGGTCAGTTATGAAATCAAGAAAAATCGCATTTAAGCCAAAATAAAGTAATAATTTGGCAAGAAGAGAGAGCAATCCCTGGTAAAAAGTAGGAAAAATTCGTCTGCCCTGGGATTCGAGTAGTTATAACAACTTATAAATTATCACTATAAATTTACATTTATAATTTTTTCAAACTCTTTTATGGTGTTATACACTTTTGTTAAGGAGTGATGTAAATACATATTTAAATTATACCGAATAACATTTATTTAAATTGACACTTTAATTTTACTTTCACTTTTCCTTTTCCTATTATTTCCTTTATATATACCGATGTACCAAATTTTAATTATGTCTCTTTTATTATATATTAAAGTAAATAAAAGAACATATTTAAATTTTATTAGGAATATCATTGATTACTAGAATTATTATCAAACAAAGAACTTAGTTAAATAATAAATAAACTCTAAACTTTTTTTACTTTAATTATATCTTACATTTCGATATAAATAGGCCTGTCTATATATTGTTTTTTTGCAAATTTCCAAATTAAAAATTATCTTACTGTTTCTTTATTAATTAATTATTCAAGCAAATTGATTTTTAGTAATTAAAAAGTTATATCTTCTAAAAGAATTTCCTTCCAATATACATCTTATTTTTCCTGATTCATTGATAATTAATGGGGAGGGCCTTCCCTTGATTTTCTCGTATAAACTTCCAGTTGTCTGAAGTGGACCATATTTTAAAAACGGTCTCTTATTTTGATATAATGTATGTATAAAACATTTGAGTCGTCTCAGTGAAATAATATTTGAGTTATCACGATTTTTAGAAAAAAGTTTCAGATAAAGTGTCACTTCCATTTGCCAGAAGTAATTTAAAAATTGATTGATATCCATGATTTTGCTGAAAAATACCTATGTAAAATTTGGCTGATCTACATTACTACACAAGTTATCGTGTTAACGAACATAAATATATACACAGACAATTTGAAAAATGGTCTTTTTGAATTCAGAGAAGTCCAAAACGTTAAGAACAAATTTTTGGACAATTACAATACTTTCCTTATATTATGTATAAGATAAAGTAAAAGAGGAAGGTATTTTAATCATACCAAATTTGATTTTTCGAGATTTTCATGGATGATTTTATATTTAACGATGATAGTAACGTCTTTATTTTTTATCTATTTAGCGAACGAGTTGAGATTTCTTATATTTGTAATGGAACAATTGAAGATTAGATTTTAAGCCCCAGAGATTCTGCGAAGTATAAAATTGATAAGGACAAAGAATACTTCGACCATAATGTCACCTTCTCTACCTTCTTGGACCATTGCCAACCAAAAGTAACTTGGATTCTTCTATTTTTATTGATCATTTTATTTTATTCAGATGAAAACATTTCAAATAAAAGTTTTGCAACATTTGTAACATTAATTTTTTTAAACAGCTGTTTTGTTTTGAAGGGTACCAAAGAGTGCCTCAAACGTCGATGAATTGAAATAGAATAACTTAATTTTTAGCTGGTCTCTTTAGGTAAAGACCTGTTCCTGTTTTAAAAAAGTTTCTTCAATAAAGTTCTTAGTTTTTACAAAATTACTAAGAAAGAATAACATGTTGGTATCGTTGGTTGGTTTTGTGCTAGCTAACTTTGATTATCAAATAAATTCTAAACTGGTATATTTATTTCAACTAATCTTATTTATTTAAAATAACAAATATATAAATAAATGCAATATTAATAATATAATGATATAAATATTTTTCTTTTAATAAAAGATACTAAATATTTGAAAACTTGAACATTATTAATAAATAAATTATTTTGCTTAAAAAATGTTTTTTTTCTCTTTAGTGGTTCATCTCTATAAATGAATCTAGCAACACAAGTGAAGAGTGTCATCATGTCATGTGGTTTGGTACCAAGGGGCCATCCAACGTCCAGGTTCGCTAGGACTTCGTCCTTCTTTAGCACGATATGGAGACGCTAAGTTTCGAGGACATCTGTTATTATTGGCATCGAGAACTACGAATGCTGACGCCGCAGCACCTGGATAAAATATATATAACGTCACTTAATTAGTTTCGATTATTTTCTAATCAGTTTTTTACATGCAATACTTGAATATAGTGATTTTGCTGATAATTACAACGTCTTCTAGAAATTTATTCTAACGTATTTATGAATAAAGGATGAGAGGATAGATAATTAAATTAAAAAAAACTCTTGGTTTAATATATCAGGCAGCAAGTCCTGCCACTTATTTTTAATGGAATTGTTTGGTCTGCAGTCAATTAACTTGATTTTGGAAATTGGTGATTCAATACCTCTCTGACTATATACTACCAAAAAAGCTGGGTGAATGAAATAGGGTTACTCAGGCTAAACATTAATTGGAGAAATTTTCAAACTTTTTTGGCCTTTGTATTACTAATACAAGGCTTATTGTTTTATTGATCTCAAAACCTTATATAATTTTCATTTCCATAATCAAGAGAATGTGTTAATTGAAAAAATATTAATAAATTTACTCAGAAGAATAAATATAAGAGAAAAGTAAAGAGTAAATGATTGAACCTCAAGAGGTGGTGATAGTCCCAAACTAGGACCGAAACGTCGCTCCTGTTCGAATAAATAAGATTGACTTGAAAACTCCGTTTTTTTTCTTCTTCCTGTATATATATTTATATCTTTGTATAATTTGCATACATGTTTTAAGAATTTGCTGTTCTCTTTCTCATTGTAGAACACTATTGCACGGTAGAGTCAGAACAATGGAATTTATATTTATTATTTAAAAAATTGAAATTTAAAAGATGAAAAAAAAATATATATTTTATTGATTGAAGATTGCCGTTAAGAAATTATTAATAGATACGACTTTCAGTCAAAGAATATTTTGCATAATAAATTCCATCCAATATATAAAAGTAGATAATATGAGAGAATATATGATATGATGCTCATCATATTCATTATAAAATTTTGTTGATGGAACTAGCTTATCTTCTTTTATATATCGGATGGAATTAACGAAGATTTTCATCGGAAAATTTTATACTGAAAATGATGTCATCGAAATATTTACATTAAAACGGATTATTACGCAAAATATTTTGAAAATCCTATCTAATAATAAATATATTTTAAGCCCAATTAATTAATCTCTCATAATATTATAGTGAAATTATACTATTATATATTATCCATTGCGCAATTATCTTACTAAGAGAATAACAATTAAAATTAAAATTAAAAGTCTTCTGTTAGGCCCGAAATATAATACATTGTCACAAGTTTGGGGGAGTATGCCTTCACTCTGACAGATTCTATAGTTGCCAAATGGAAGTTGTTTTTTTTCTGAGCCGCCCCAACTCTTTTCATCAATATACCTTCATGGGGAGGGATGAAAGTGATTTTTACTATCTTTGTCATGAAGATGGGAATCCCAACTGTAGACAGTGGAATATTATTGCCGGCCGAACAGAAGTCTTTTATTTTAATCCTGATCAGAATCCTTCATTATTTTTTATAGTCTGTTATTTAAATAATAACTTCTTCAAATTTAGTGTGATTAATTTTTTTAGCTGCCATCTTTGGTTTTTCTTTTCCTATTTTGCTATTGATATTAATATTTTATAATTCATCTATCTGCCATGAACAAAAAAATAAAAATATTATGCTGAATCCCAAGGCTTATGCAAATTACTATTTATTAAGACACTGTTATAAGGATCTTTTATAGGTTTATTATATATTTATAAAAATTAAAATGTATGAAGTTCCCCTTTTCGAAAAAAACGAATAATATAACCTTCAAAGTTAATACCTTGAAATTATTCAATATTTATAAAAAAAAACTTTCTTACTCTCCATTTCATGTCGACTTAATGAATTCGGAATATAAGGACGCTGCAGCGATTTTTGCGATCGATATTTTAACAAATCATCTGAAGTAACGGTCGATGAATCATCATAGGAGTCGAGATGTTGAGGCGCGATCCGGACGACTCTCCTTGGTCGGGTTAATCCATAATCAAATGGTTCATAATTTGGCAGACCAATCCTCCTCCTTGGACGGGATAATCTAGGGAGAGGCTCAGGAGGTGGTGGTGGATAAATGGGTGGAACGATGGCTGTAACTCTGTGCACCTGCGCGAGACGGGAAGGGGGACATGAGGGCGTGGGAGGAGATGGGGGCGGACGCATGAATTCCGGGTCGAGATATATAGGTCGATGTGGCTTGCTGAAAATATAAAATAAATATCAATATATAAATTGGAATAATTTCTCGTTGATTTATTATTGTATTTCAAAATTGAAGGAAAGGTATAATAAATAATTCAAGAACTTTTAAGCTAGGATATCTATCTAGTCAGTGTTTTATTTATGCTGTTTTCGAAATATGCTCCACAGCGGATCACAGAGCATGCATGGTCGTTAATTATTATTATTAATAAAGATTTTACAATGTGCTCCGGACTGGGGAAAGGAATAAAAAATGACATTAGAAATTGAAATATACTAATGCGCAGGAGAATTTAGGAGGCTCCGTCCCCTGACTGAAAAATATTTAAAAAATTAAAACAAATTTAAGTTAATAAAAAATTAGGAAAACTCTGGGGGCAATTCTCTATTAAAAATATCGAAATTTTATCTTGGTTTTATTTTATGATTCTTTAGGGACCGATGAATCCGATGGAGTTCGAGTTAAAGAAAAACAGAGCAAAGCACATTTATTGAAAATATTATAACTTATGAAAAGAGTTAGACTCTCAACCAACGGGCATTGCACCTTCTGGTATATTGTTAAAAAATTTATATAGGGGTTAGTTTTGAAAAAGTAAGTGGATTTTCAAAACGCCCCACCAAGACTATAAGCCAATATATTGTTTAGAAAGTGCGCGATGATTCTTTTGACTGGGCACCAAACAAGAGGTATATTAAATAATATTATTGTGTTGATATAAAAATACTAAAAGTTAGTATTAGTAACCTCGGCTAACATTGATATATTTTATATTTTTTCCCCATAATGCAAATATAAACTCGCTATAAGAAAAAAAGACCCTAGTGTAAAATTGATTAATTCATACTTTAGAATTAGATTTTTCTTTAAAAGCCTTTATAAATTGATGGGTAAACGAAAGTTAAAGTCAAATCAATAAAAAATTAAAATTTATCTTTAAAATCTAGAGCAGTTAATTTACTAGGGAAGGTTGAACCTTTTTAATCTATTTTATTTTTGGAAACAGATAAATAAGATTATAATAAGTTTATATATCATTTATAATGTTTTTTAAAACAAACTAGATAAATTTGGGATTTTACTTTCCTCCACTAAGGTAAAATGACAAAAAGGAGAGGAAAGTTTAGAAATAGATTAAAATTCTCCTCTTCTTTCAATTTTTATTTTTTAAGATTTTTCAGGTAGCTAGGATAAACCTAACAGATAATTTCAGTGGGGATCTGAGAGTTGAGGTTTATTGAGCTTTTCTAAGCAGGATCGATAAAAAAGTACTCCGACTTATTATTCCGAATTTTTTTTTCAGAAACTTCTCTTAAAAAAAAAAGGAAGATCAAACGAAAATTATTTCCGTAATTTCCACAAGAACAAACGAAAGTCCTTTGTCACTAGGATCTCTCAAAAAAAAAAAGTTAAAATGAAAATTCTTTTTTGTCTGAGTTGGGAGTTGGAGATTAAAAAATAGAGGAATAGGAGTCGGATATTTCTGTCCCGACCACACAGCCCTGCTGATGACCAATATTCATTTAAATTTCTAGGGCTTAAATAGACAGACTTTTCAGACTAGGCCATCACAGTCCGCCTCCATTAAAAGGACAGACTTCATTGAATGCTCTCACACAGTCGTGGGTCTGGTAGCCGTCGATAGGCAGCCGCCATCGAGCTAAACACTTAGTAAATCAGCAAAAAGGGAGATATCTTGTTGCATACTTCAGTACTTTTCGAAATAACCTTGAGTCCAGGAAGTATTTTTTAGAAACTTCTTAAAATATTGGAAATTTCAGGACCAATACATTATATAGTATTTGAAGTAAGCAATTAATTATTCTAAATTCTTTTTATTTATGATATCAATATATTTAAGTGCTGAATGAGTAATATGAAAAAATTAAATTAACCGTCTATCTGAGAGCTAGTCTAGTGGCACTGGGAGGCCTGAGTGATGGCTTGCTTTTTCTTGAGGCGCGTTTCTGGTGACCTAGCTTGAGAGGGTGGGGGATTTTACCAGTTGAAGTATTCTTATGCCTCAACCAACATAGCAGCATATAATATACAAACCTTATTTCTAGTTCATTAATATTCATATTCATTTGTTTTGAATTATTTTCGGTATTTTCATTTTTGTTTTTATCATCGTCTTCTTTCTCACTATCATCTTCCTTTTGAGGAGACTCTATAATGGGTGCATCTGGTCTTGGCGAATTTCCTGAATGATTTTTATTTTTTAGATGAATAGGAGGTTGAGATCTTCTTGAAGTTACTGCCTTAGGGCGGCCAAACATCTGACTAAATTCTTCTTTTGATTCGGTTAGAAATTCAAAAGAGCCTTCGATTATTAAATTAGTTTTGGGTCTCGTTATTTCTTCTTTTGGTGGCAGTTTAAATTCTCGAAATTCTTTCATAGATTCTGTTAAAAAATCTACATCGCCTTCAGCAATTAAACTTGACCTGGGTCTCCGAGTTTTAGGACGTGGAGATAAAAGAAGTTCCTAAAAAAAAATTTTAATTAGCTACTGATTAATTAAAATTAAAAATTAATCTTACGTGATATTGATTTCTAGATTCGGTGACAAATTCCAGTCTCCCTTCTGGACTAAGTGTAGTTCTTGGACGAGGTGGTATAATACGAGGAGTAACTGGAAACTCTCGGAAGGCTTTATGAAATTCGGTCTCGAAGTCGAAGTCACCTTCAAGAAAAAGATTAGTGGGTCGACGTCGCAAATTCGATCGCCGTATATGAGTAAATTTAATAAAATTCTCGCCATGTTCCGTGGATTCAGCACCAAAAATTGGTGGCTGAGGCGGTGGCGAGGGTAAAGGCGGCCAATTGCCATATCGATATCGGTATTCCGTTTGGACTTCGGCCATCGAACCTGCAAACGGCTGGAGAGAATCTGATGGGGGTGGTTGAGGTGCTCGACGTCTTCTCCATCGCCAAAGCTCGTCGACGCTGATCGGAGGGCCAGTGGCCGCCAAATGACCACGAACATCGGGCTCCGAGAGGGACTTGCGATGTAAGAGACGTCCTCTAAGAAATAAGGTAAATTATTGTTTTAAATTAGTTGAAATAAAAACCAAAAAATTGTAAATGCACCTATAGATAGACAACACACACTGTATGTTCTGTATTTCTGATTATTTGTACAGGAGGATCATTTAATAAAATTCAATTTTTTTTTTTTAATTTATTGTATAAAATTTAACATAGACAACCATTTTTAAAGAATATGTATTTTTAAATATTTACGCTGAATGTCAATGACTTAGCACAATTACCGAAAATACTCTTTCTCAAGGTAAATAACCTTTTTTTTTTTCAATCAGGAAAAGAAAATAAGGTCAAATGTATTAAATATTGAAGTAAATACCTTTTGAACGTTTCTATTAAATCAATTCTCTTGAAAAATACTTAAGTACTAGTATATACAGGAATAGAAGTACATAATGAAAGTAAACAATTTATCACGGAGAACATGTACTAAATAAAAGACAAATATTTCATCACGAGATATTATTAATAATTAAAGAGAAAAACGAAATAAAAAAATTTAAATTAATATTAAAAAATAATAATTTTTTTTCCTTATTCTAAAAGATGTTTTTACATAAGGCAAATATAGGTAGATAGTTGCGAACTATTGTGCGAGGAGAGAGGTTTAATGATAGGTTATCCCTATATCCATATAATTTCCTATTATTTGAAGAGATTAAGAAAAGTATATCTTTTTTCTTGCCTTATATTATTAACATGATTGGGGCTTTGGTATTAAGAGTTATGGATTCGACTGAGGCTCGTAATAATATTTAGAAACATTCCTCGGTAAAGTATTATCTTAAGAATAATTATACTTTGCATATATATATATATATATATATAGAATTTCTAAGATTAAATTTTTTTGAGAGGTTAATTCAAGGATTTTTGTTAGGCCTCTTGATTAAGTAGAGAAGGAAAATTCTAAATCAAGAAATTCTACATATAAAACATAGTAAAATTCCGCTTAAGTTAAGATTTTTCTTAGGAGTGTTTCTGAATAAGTGGATGAGAGAGACGCGTATCAACATTTCATGATGAGGGAGGAGAAGAAAAACTGGCAATTAGTGAAATGAAAGTCTTAGCTCGAGTAACTCGTGGTCGTCATCCACGACTACTAACCAGATGTGAGTCCCTGAGTATCTTTAAAAAATTTCTAAATTCTTTGTATGGATTTAAGTTTCATAAATTATTAAATAAATTAAAGCCCCTATCCGACTTGCTTATTTCACCTTCCAAGAGCAAAAAATTTATTTCCATTATATTGCCTACCAATTAATTTAAATAAATAGTCTAAATGGCCTTAGAAGCCGAAAAAGATTTTAAAAATATAAATAAATAAGACAGGAAAAATATAAGCATATAATAAAAAAAAACTAATAATCTGAAAACATTCAATCGTTCTTCGATTCTTATTTAAAAAAAAAAAATCGCTAAAATTTTAATTTTCTTCGATAGTTCTTAGGATCAGCCTTAATCGATAGCATACATTGAGAATTGACCAACTGACCATTGACCAAAAACAATTGTTAAGCACTGAATTTTTTCCTTTTGATTATAATAATCAGGTAATTCATCATCTTCAATCATTGCTCTCTGAATCTTTTCGGTATCTGACCATTCAAGATTCTGGCCATATTTATTTAAATAAATTGGTAGCTCAAAATGGGAAGCGAATCAGTAAGCCCTAATAACGAGACTGTCTATATCCTAAGAGACAGGTGATTAGTCAAAATTTGAAATTAATATAAAATTACTTGAATAATTTACGAAAAGATAAGTATAGAGAATTATGTGACTAAGTGTGAATAGATATTGATATAAACATTTTGTGTAATAATAGAATAATAACATAACTAACATAAAATAACAGAGTTATTATTTCGAACTAAGCATGGCCGTGTTTTTGTTTTTGAATTTATTGAATATTATTAAAAAATCTTTAAAAATAAATTTTTTATCCGTCCCTCATCTAAAGTTTGCATTTTATCTGCTTATATCTAAACAAACTGTTTAACTCTTCTAAAGACAAGGTCGTTAGCAAAAAATATTTAAATAAACTTATTGATTCAACATGTAGGCTATGTACTGTTTTAAAATGAAATTTTAGATCACGAAAATGGCTTAAAATAAATTATGAATAAATAAATAATAGTTGATTCAAGTCTTGAGAAATTGAAAATTTATGTAAAGAAAAAAAGGAAATGATTTGAACAATTTCTGGCTATTAATAATTTGAATAATGTTAAAAAATGTAATATTCTTTAAGAAAATTAGGTTGGGGGGGGGGGGAGGATGGCCGGGAAGTTTCTCACAGCACTAGGCAGAGAGAGTTTGGAAAGGAGGAGTTTTCTTTAATAAAAAAAAAGTCAAATGAAAAACTTAGGGTAGAGAGGGTTCAAATGATTTGGAAGAGCTATTAATTTTGAGTGGCTTAATCTCTTACAATCAGGCCACTTTCAAAATAAAGAGATCTTCCAATTTTTCCTTTGACCTTTTTTTCTTTAGAGAAGAAAAATATCCCTTTCATATCTCTCTATGCCTGACGCTCCGGACGACTTCCCGGTCTCCCCTGATTAGATTAGATTTTCCTAGGGAAGGGCAGAAAAGAGAAAAAAAGCCGCTCTGCTCGAGTAAATCGTGGTCGGCTACTAAGCTGAGTGAGATGTTAAGAAAAAGTATTTAAAGTTAAATAATTTTCAAGACCTATTCAATCATATATTGAATATTATCTAATTCAAATGAATACGTCTTGAAAATTATTAGTTTTCATAGTTTAAAACCTCCTACCCTTTAAAGGGTTATGCTGCTTAAAGTAGGGCGTTAGAGTCGAGAGATAGTCTCCTTGCTGGTTTGAAAAGTTATTTAAAAATTTTTCACTTTGGTCTAACTTTATCATGAGATCTAGATAAATACGGGAATTTTTGCTGCGTGCTTATGAGTCCAGCTGGAGATCCCCGAGACCAAATGGTCACTTGATCCCCCAGAAAAAATATACTCACAAATAATATAAATAAATAAAAAGTATTTATTCAAAAAATACCTCACACAGAGAGGTGAATCGGATCGCACCGCATTGTAATATCTACCTCCCATATATTCCTATAGAATAACGCCCACCACTGGGACGGATTTTTTTCGTTGTCGTTCGAACCGTCCCCGTTGAAATATATGGCAGGCGGATTTTGCAATACGAAGCAATGCGGCTTTTAAAAGGGGTGTCTTCAAATTTTTAGATTTCCAATTAGGGTGCCATCTAAAAAAAAAAGTTTGGGAAACACTGCTGACAAAAGTGACTTAATTTTTTAATTAAGAGATTTTCAAAAAATTTAACTAAATCAAATATTTTTTTATTTTGATCAGTTAATGGTGTTCCGGAAACTGTATAATAAAATAATTAAAAGTTATTTATCACCGTCAAGGCCAGAAGACAGCTCGCTAGCTAAAATTGGCCCTGACCTGACCACACCCTTAATCTTAAGAGATTTTCTAATCTCGACCCTTAAAAGAGATGACGTCACCAAATCAACATTTTCGCGTGTCTATTCCCTGTCCAAGGTGGCCATCGGCTTGATGACCTCGATTTTAACATTATGATAACGAATGAGGAGCAAGATGCAATAATCTTAAAAATGGGCTGGTTGTGTAGGGCTCGCAATCGTCCCAAGTTCGCTAACCTTGGACAAACAAATCGATTTGACTTAATAAAAACCTCGCACACAGACACAACTCCTCACTCAAACAATCTCGCGCACCTCCTCACGGATGTCAATTTCCTCAAGTGGACTCATGTCATTGACATTATGCGGTCAATACAAGTATAAATCATAAGTGGAAAAAAATAGCAAAAAAATGGTATATCCCCTCTTATTAATCAAACTCTCTCAAGGTTAGGAATATATTTGCCAAGCTTGCGCATTAATTAGGTTAAGGATAAAAGCAAGGGCATAGGGATATCTTTATTAAAATAAAAAAAAAAATATTTTGACTCTCGGGATTGTATTTTCTAAGTTTTTGAACTGGAGAGATCAAGCAAAAAATAACGATATATGCATTATAGCAGGTCTTGAAATTTGGGTCGTTTATTGAAAATTAATAACCCATAAAATAATATAAAATTTTTCGGAGAGAAATCATTCAAAATTTTATAAAATAAATAAAATTAATTAAGAGAACAATTTTTTTTTTAATATCAATTACATCCATGAACAAAATTGGAGGCACACACAGCAGTCGAGTAGTCGGGGACTCGTTCGAATAAAATTTATTTCTAAATATCCAGCCCTTTCTCTATTTATTTATTTTTTATAAGAAGAACAAGGTCCGCAAACTCCCCTAACAAAAGGAAAGTGAAAAATATAGAGAAAGGAAAATGCTTTCCTTAGTACATTAAAAAAAAAGTAACTGATTAAAAAATTTTTAAGTGCCTCCCTTTGTTAAAAAGTTCACTTTAAAATTATTATAGGCTATTTATTCTTTTTTTTGATTTAAATAATTTTTTTTTCAGGAAAGAGTAGGGGCGTTTAATCAGCCCTCTTCTCCTGCCAGAGGATTAAAAACATTTTGTTAATTTTGTAAATATTTTTTTATTTTCCCGAATTTCATGCATAGTAGTTCATTTAAAATCAAACCACTCTACAATCCCTTCCATCAAATGACATATTAATTAAAAAATGCTTTTTGCATTTTATAAATCAAATAAAATTCTAGTTCTCGGATATATATGTGTAAAATAAATCACATTTTTGACCCTGTCCTTTGCAACGGAAGTAGAGGTTTTGTTTCCCGATCAAATTAAATTAAATTAAATATGGACAGATTCTAAATGCCCACCGATGCTGTCAAAGATTTAAAATAATAATAATAATAATAATAATAATAATAATAATAATAATAATAATAATAATAATAATTAATAAATCAAAGTTTTCATAGGAATTTGATTTGCGCATCAATTAGGTTTTATATGAATAAAGGAAGAAGGCTCTTAAAAAATAAATCAAATTTAAATTAATATAATTATATTGAACTAAAATATAATAAATATTTATTATAATAAAATTTGATCAAACAGGATTTTTTTGATTTATTTTATTTATATATAATTATATATATAATATATGTATATATAATAACTAAATAAATATAAATTCTATTAATAATTAATCTATTTGACAATATATAACAAGTTAATATAACAGATTACTAAGAAAGACCCTCCGGGAAAAAATAATGAGAGTCTTCTACTCACCGCATCGCAGGGATGGAGGTGGCACGTGGCCAGGGTTGTCAGCTGTCGGCGAGAAAGAAAAATACGCGAGTAAATAGGTAAAACTGGAGTCTTCGTTTGGTCGATCCTCGTGTTCGTTCGACCGCCCGACCGACGACTGCCGGGATCCGAACAAAAGACGCCCACAACCGCCACCACCACCACCACCACCACCTGGGGATCTGATAGTCGGTTGGAGAAATCCCATTCTCCCCTACTCTTTTTTTTTTCTTCTTCTCTAATTCAATGGATTTTTGTTTATTTACAAATGTTGTTGGCGTGATAAAAAATAAGGGGAACGCGGGAAAAACAGGGTGCGAAGCTGATTCTTGTTTATATATCTTACAAAATGTTAATAATATTATTATAATAATAATTAATAATTAAGGAATTATTTTTTCTCCTATTCGCCTGAATATATACAATAAGTTATTTGAATCTATATTTGGGTGTTTTTTTTTTTTTTTTTTTTTTTTTTTTTTTTTTATATTAGACTGGGCTCTCTCTAATTGCGGGAGTTCGACTTTTTCATGGTTGGGGGATTGGAGGGGGTGAGTGTTTT
>JAAAKE020096222.1:0-19466 GCA_010014785.2 Anisolabis maritima | reverse complement strand
TTTTTTTTTTTTGTGAAAAAACCTCCTTCCAGCGATAATCACCCTATGGGGGTAGTAAATTGTTATTTTTTTGGGTGGGGGGGGGGGGGTGCATGGTTTTCTTGGGGATCCAATCCAAGTTCTTCTACCGATCGAAGAGTTTATCATCGCTGGATAAAAGTTATAAATAATTTACAAAATTAAGCGCCCTTTTTTATATATATATATATATATATTTATTTGTTTCTCAGAATTCTCTTTTAAAAGATCTGGGTACTTTTGGCAGAAAATAAATAAATAAACATTTAAAACACTATCGATTTGGAATTTTTGTCTTCACAAGCGGATTTAAGAATCCTTGAGACAGGCGCGAGCCCAATGATTTTTTTTTTGGGAGAGGGATGAATCTAAAGTTTAACAATTTCGGACTGTCTCAATTTTTTGAGTGGAAATGATGTATATTATTATTATTTCGGTGAGGGGGCCCTGGCTCTTTTTCATTCCCACTCTGGAAAAGTTTCTGCTCTCAGATTCTTATATTCACTCTAAATTTTATCTGGATTGTCTGTTCTGAAATATTATCTTTATGTTTGTGAGAGGGACCGCTTTATCAATCTTTTCTCTGCAAAAATGCGACAAAGAAAAGTCGCACGAGGGGAGGAGGGAGGAATTCAGAAGCAAAAGTGATATCAGTCAGTTCGGCGAATTCGTGATCTATGAATGAAGTGCCTTTGGTGAATGTTTAATAATTAAATAATCCGCTCTAATAAACTCTCGGCGGCCACACATTTCATAGAAGATTATTTTGAACCAACCTGGAGTCTTTCCTATATAATCCCCAAAACATTAATTCAACTAAATTTCAAGTACTTATATTATTATAGATAAAAATAAATAAAATTTTTTTTGTGAAATATGTAGAAATAAGAGAAAGAGATCTCTCTCCTTTGAAAGTTTCTTAAACAATTCAACAAATTTTAATCTTTTAAATCTATAGTAAACTCACCTTAGATATAGATTCAAGGACATTGTTTTATTTCCCTTTGACAAAAAGCCCTTATTGCTCTCTCTCTCTTTCTCTTTCAGTCTTTTTCCCACTTTAAAATACAAATATATATAGAGTAGGTTTTGCGAGGCGAGCAAAGAGTTTGAACCCCAACCAACAAGTTCATATTTCATTTGGAGCCTCTGGAAAGGAAATGAGCTAGGAACACTCCGCGAAGTTTGTATAAAAGAGAGACCAAGACAATGGAGGGCGAATCTAATTGAAAGGAAATTAAATAACTACATAAAAATGCCGTGAAGGAACAAGAGAGAGAGAGAGAGAGAGAAAAGGAAGACTTCTCTCTTTGCTTATCAGTTGCCTAATGAGAGACGACACACTTTAGAGCGACCAACCAACCAACAACCTCTCTGTCACATTGGAATAAACAAATATCGTGCAGTATGGATTCTTTCTCAATGTCTAACCTACTAATATTACAATCAGCCGAACGAAAATAAATATTGAGGCTCAGTCTTTTTTTCCCTCGAAATGCAAAATAATGGAACTGTTGTCGGATTTTTAAAAATCATCTCTCCAAATTTAAAGTGAAGTTTCCCTCCACGCTTCGAATCAAGATCCCTTCTCCAGCTTCCACAGAAGGGGAAGACTACATACAGCTCTCCTCTCATCTCTGGAATTCCGAAAGATACTATAGTTGCTGATTTACTCCGCCTGGGCTTTTCCTTGAATATGTGAGATATTTTATTTGCCCGCTCTGGTTGGAGGCTGTTATATACCATGGCCTTCAAAAGTAAATGGGCAACCTTTTATTTCGTCTTAATGAATAATTAGGAGATCTACCTGAAATGCAAAATAAATTTAATAATAAGTAAAACATTATGAAATTTGATTTGATTTTTTATTTCATCTAATTGTCCATTAAGACAAAACAAATGATAGAGAGTGTCCATTTACTTTTGAGGGGGATCGAGCATTTAATAGAGAAATACTTTGCAAACCAATTTGGAAGTGCAATTTCGAGAACATGCCGCGCTTAACTGGGGTGGGTTTAACATTCAACCCATTTAATATTTAAAATACCACGAGCAAAGTCTTAAAAAAAAAAGTTCAAATAATTGATTTAAAAAGTCTTATCGATGTGAATATATTTTGGGAAATTTCTTTTACTTGGAACCCCACATCCGTCCATGAGCTCTGCCTTTTGCAATTCCTTACTTAAATGTTTAGATAAATTCATGGGGGCATTTATATAATCTTTAGAGGGATTTATTTTTTGGGTAGATAAGGGCCAATTGTGACAGAAAAACATCCTCTCTCGTAATGTATGGGATCATTTCAATGCTTTATCTCCTTGAAACGGGGCCAACGTACCTCTGATCATTTCTGAATAGATCTGCTTTAGGGAAACAAGTAGCTAATTTAACATCATTTATTCTTTTTATTGATCGTTAATGGTTTTTTTTATTTATTTTTTTTATTTATTTATAATTTTTTTAAGAAAAAAATCTCATGGATTCTGCTTCAATAGACCGAGATATGAATGAATGAATGAATGAATGAATGGGGACAAAGGGACACTTGAATTAAATATTTTTTATTATTTGTAAAATATACAGATAAATTGAAATCGGTGATATCTAAAGAATATGCCCGAAGCCCGTATCTACGCCCCTTCCCTCCCCCTTGGGTTTTTCTATTTGAGGAAGTCGGGTTTTTTTTTTTATCTATGTGAATGGCTATTAAGCTGGAAATGTAATAATAGTATGTAGACGAAACTACCACCACCCACGCTTTGAAGTTAATTAAAAAGAAATAGTCTTTCTTTCTTTGCTCTTTTGGGAGACACGAATTAATTGATTTATAGGGTCAGGAAAATATGAAATATTAAGAAGAATAAAAAATTTAACCTTTTTATACTAAAATACGTTTGCTTTTTTTTTTTTTTTTTTTATTAAAAAAATATAAAAACAGTTTTTAAATTTTTTTTTTTTTCGGCATCTGAGGCCATATAGACTTGAAACGATTACGATATAATCCAGGGATATATTTATTTATATCGAATTGTTTTAAATAAATTTTCATTGGGCAGCCTGAAATTCGAACCCACGCCTCTTGGCTTTTAAGGTAATAAATATTGACAATGTCAGCATCTTTGATCTCTCGATCAGGACCGGAGTGAGAATTCTAAATTTATGATGTCACATGACTTAAGAGATAAATGTTTGATTATTAATAAGATTTAAAAAACATTTTATTTATAATTTTTACTTTCTCTTATCTATATATGTAATAAATAGTAAGAAAGCATTGCGATCGCAAAATAAATCGTTGTCGAGATTTGAGCGGAAATATACAATTTAGGGTCCCTAAATTTCTAAAAAAATTCTAAAAAAAAAAATGGGTTCCCAAAATGGTCTTCCTATCTGTCTGTGTGTAAACAATATATCTCAAAAACGAAAAAAAGTTCGGGGATAAAATTATATATTTAAGCTATATACCCACTTCGAATAAAATTGGCTAACGGATACTAGTATTTTACTGATGTACATTTTTAGTTTTTTTTTGATTAAAATTTGTGAAACAACTATTTAAAAGATGTTCTTTGATGCTTATCATCCCACCCACCCACCTCCAAAAAAAGGATTATTTGAGAACCACTTGATTCTTGTACTTTTTTTTTTTTTTTTTTGCGAATTTCTCTTAAACCATACGAACGATATTGATTAAATTGGCTGAACGACTACCTGCCGAGCTTGTCGCAAAAAATCTGGTGTGATAGCACATTTCTCAGCTCAGCTTTCCTTATCTCAGGTAAGAAAATGTTGAGTGAGGTGCATTAAGTCACACTAGTATTTTTGAACTTCTTAGATAAATACCCAGTGGGGATATCAGAGAGAATTTTTTCTTTATTAATTCAGTTATTACATACCTAGAATTAGAAGGCGACATCAAAAGAATAAATTAATAAAATTTATTATAAGTAACTGTATTTATACAAGAATTTTAATTAAACAATGTAGAAGGAATTTTACTTGTCTGTCCTTTGAAAGAGTTAGAACAATTTGTTGAAAGGATAATACGAAAATTTCCTTTTCTTTATTATGATAATAGAATTTGTTGGCTCAAAATTCAGTTTCATTTAAAAATTTCGACCATCTTCAGGATTTATAATTAACAATTAATATGCTCATTGGAATATTTTGATGTTTATATAAATTATTTTCATGATATTATCATATACATTTGACTTAATAAAGACATTTATTCGTTAAAAAATTTTATATCAACAACATATTATTTATTGTTTTATATCTTAAATAAGGATCCTGAAGATGTTTTAAATTTCTAACTAAAACTGAATTTTGAGCTCCCTCAGTTGGCCAACAAATTCTATTATCATAATAAAGAATAAAATAAAATTTTGTTCTAACACTTTCAAATAACAGACAAATAAAATTCCTTCACTATAATAAATTGTGTTATAAGTATCTTCAGGGAAGAGAAATAGGTCAGAGTGGTGGGGGATGTAGAGAGGTGAAGGGCCTTTCACTCCCAAATAAGTGGACCTGGAATGGGCCAGCGAGTCGGGAACCGGTGATAGGGAATGGTATGTGCCAGCAGTGCACGCTAGCTACACCAGAAATAACCACCTGGGAATGAAGGATTTGAGGGTTTTTATGCCTTTATTAGAGGCTTTTCACTCAAAAAAAAAAAAATTTCAAATTATAATAATTATAATTAGCCTATATGTATAATAAAAAAATTTAATGATAATAGTTAAAAGAGGCAGACGGGGTAGGTTACACTCCCATTTATTCTTTCACTCCAATATATTAAAAAAATAAATTGTTTGAACGAAATGGCATATAAAATTTTAATAAAATAAATTTTTTCTTTTTATCGAAAGCATTTCTAAATTAAATATTCTGACTTATTCCAGACCATTTTTTTTATTTTTAAATTAATTTAAATTTTGAAGAAGAAGAAGAAGGGAGGATTTCTTCCCTCTCTTGGCTTTGTATAAAAGAAGTGAGAGCGAAAAAAATCCGATCACGAAAGTTTAAAGCTCAAAAAAGAAAAAATCTTAATAAAAGAAAATCCACATCACCTGAATATGTATGGCTTTTCGTGAATATTTATATTAGTTGGCATAGAGAGTACCGCCCGAACCTAATAAAAATACCCCCACCTTTCCACTTCCTCTATGTTGTTTTTTTTTTTAAAGAAGATTTTAATAAAAGTTTTTTTAATAGATTTTCTTTTCTCATTATTGTAAGCGCACGCAGTATTGTTCGTTCCTGGTGTCAGAAACACACCTGGGTGACGTCACACACATAAAATGACGTCACCACATTTTAACATCTCAATTATTAAGCATTTATTAAAATTCTCTTAGTTACGGTCTGTTTGAATTCTATCATGTAATGAGACGACGTATTTAAATATTATTTAGCCCCGGAAATCTATACTCCCTCCCCCTGGAGATTTACATCTCTCAATATTTTCCAAAATATGTCGTTTGTAACAGTTACGGTCCATAACTTGAATGAATTTTATGATTATTTTTTTTTATATTGTTGTAGCCCTGATCCCTTCTTTTTGGGTTCACAAATATTAAAATAGCATAATGGATCGTTAAATACTTTTTTATTTATTTTTTTATAGACCGTTTTATAACCAGCATTGGCCGATTCAAAAAGGTAGTAGGTCTAATAAAGATCTTCTCAAGTTTAAGTAATTTTGCTGAGAAAGTTTTATTAATTTCAAAGAAGAATTCAAATTAATTGTATTTTCTCTCGGATGTTTTTTTTATTTTTTTTTTTTTTATTGGAATATTATGAAGATCGGCTGTATTAAGCAGAAGGCGTTTCTCAAAATTTTTTCTCATTGTGATAAAAGGGGTGAAACAAAAATATATTCTTTAATATTTCCGACTTTTTTTTAGTCTATATATGGCTGGATTATAGTAATATCATAGAATATAATAATAATAAAATATAATTGTATATCCTTATTATAAAAATTATTAGAGATCCTGGGTTTGACCCCCAGGAAGCCTGGTTAACCAAAATATTAATTAAGCATGAAATAAAGTCAGAAACTCTAATGGCCTTAGTATCTGATGCGCTCAACAATCAATCAAATTAAAAAATAGTTCGATAGAACAGCCAGGGTAAGTTAATTTTCGTTCGACGTTTCGGTCCCTAGTCAAAACCTTCTCTGTAACATTTGTGATTTTTCTTTATAGTGACTGCCTGTTCTACAAATTTCCCTCTCCATCAACTATTGCTCTTCTTCAATTAATTTTCTAAGTTTAATAATCAAATAAAAGATTGATAAAGAGGAACTGTCATTCAGAGAATAAATTTTTCTCTTGTTTAAAACTAATATGCCAAATATACTAAATATATTAATAAAATGATTAGCCATTCTATTTTTGTTAGCGATTTATTTACATTTTATTTATATTAGATGAATTGGTAAAAACAATATTAATAAAAGGGATTTATGAAGCCAAGTGTCATCTCGACATCTCTCTCTCTCTCTCTTTCTCTTTTTCTATATATAGGAAATCAATTTCAGTTATGCAAAATCACGCAATTCCCGTGTGGAAGCCTCAAGTGAGCCAAGAGGCAATATCTATAGAGCTTGGATTTATTCGGCACCCGTTTTTCGATGAGGGAAGATGGATATTAAAATCCCCCCCGTCTGGAAGGGGTCTTTGCTCCCCCCCCCCCCTGTGAGTCGTCGTCCCTTTCAGTCGGATTGGGGGAAAAAAAAAGAAAAAAAAAAAAAAAAAAAAAAAAAAAAAAAAAAAAAAAAAAAAGAGAGAGAGGAGAAAATAAAGAAGAAGGCAGAGAGAGGCGCCACTTTGCTCGATCAAGCGAAAGGCCTCCCGCCCAAAACTTACAAACTTGAATTCACTGTAATTTCCGAATTAGCCAAGCTCAATACGTTCGGCAGTAAAATCAAAATCAATGGATTATGTAGTAAAAAGAAGAAAAACGGCTATCAGAAAAATCATTTAGCCTAGTAGCTTAGCTTAGAAGGCGAAGTTTCCTTCTTCCTTCCTCCTTCGATTCGAGATGATTAAACAAATTTATATCAAAATGAAAATGGAATCTAGCTTAGGAAGGTATTTTTTAATAAATCAAATTTATTTAAATTAAAAAAAAAAAGTCGGGTGGAGGGGGGAGATGGAAGGAGATTCTTCTTCTTTGCGTAAAGTGAATTCAATTAAATTAATTTATTTTTTTTTTCCCTGATTAAATTGAGAGATTATCAAAGTAAGAGATTGCTTTGAATTAATTACATTAAAAGGAAGGTAAAACTATAAAAGAAAAAAATGTCGATCCATCTTACAACACTTGGTGCTAATTTAAGTTATTAAAAATAAAAGTTAAAGATAAAAAAATCTTATATAAAATTTGAACAAACAGCCTCAATTGCCTAAAAAAAAAAAAAAAAAATTAGAATTACTGTGACTAAAAAGAAAAAATTTATTTTTGAAATGCATGAATAATATTATAATATCATTTATCACTTGAGGCTTTATTTATTTTTTTTTTTAAAGTAATTTGGATTGGAGCTATTTAGACTTATACAATAAATATTTATATTGACTGTTACATCTATATTTATTTTAAACCAAATAAATTTAGATAAATTTTATCGCTCAGGACGAACCATTGGTCTTTAGAACATGAAATGAGATCTGTTTCTCTGTTCTAAAGGACAGGGGTAACTTTGGACTTCCTACCCTTAGGTACCGTTAGACTCGAGGTGGAAACTTTGCACTTGATTTGTTCACTTATTTTATTCTATTAATCTTTCTGCGAGTCTTCTACCTCCTCAATAAAAGCCTGAGTATAAATATGGAATGAGCCAAAAAAAAAAAAAATTAATTTCTTAGTTTCAGTTCAATTTAAACTTAATATTCTCTACAAGTTTCTACAGATTGAGTGACTAGTATGCTAAAGATAATTTCTATTTCAACAAGCTTTCTATAAAAATCTCTGAAATGTTATTATTACAATCTCTCTATCAAAAGAGATATTGATAGAAGAAAAGAAATATTATTATTAATGATGCAAATTTTGATTTTTACTTAACTAAAAAACTTCCTATTTGTCTATTTTATTAAAATTATTATTTTGCTCTTAATCCAATTAAAATCTTTAAGAATAATTGATTTACCTCTGGGACAAACCGCTATATTATTTAGTAAGTTTGAAAGAGGGTGCCAGTGAGTTTTATTTCTTTTATTTATATATTATTGGAATAGTCAGCTTGGAAGAATTCTTTAACATTGAAAAATTCAAGAAAACATTCATTTCGTCATTATTTTTTTTTTTATATACATTTTTGTACTTCTTTATTTTATTGTACTTGAACTTATTTATTTTATTACCCTTAAAATAAATGTTCATGAATCATGAATGAAACTAATAGGGTCCTGAATCAATAAATATTTAAACTTTTTTGCACAAACAAATATACTATTATTTTATTATTAATATTATTACTCTGAAAAAAATATAGTTTTTTTTTTTTTTTTTATTCTTTTTAAAACGTATAATTATTATAATTAGAAAAGATAATCAATGTTTCACTAAGCTGTGAATTTTTAAAAAAATTTGAATTAAAAAAAAAAAAGGATTTATTTAACCTAACAAGATATCATCACAAGTCAAATAAATAATATATTACAACGAATACTTGGAACTCCTCCAGAGGTAAACAAGTTTATTTATTTAGTTAAATATTGGAATTTAATATTTGATTGTCAAATATTTTTAAGGGCTCGTGGATTCTTACCTGGTGCTGCTGTGGATAAGCTCTTCTTGTTCCACACAAATGCATCCATTACGGAGGAGAGGGGAGACCCGTCTTCACCTGGACACAAAAAAAAAATAATTATCACTTGAGCATTGGTATGAATGTAACATCATTTCAAATGTAAAAGGATATATAAAGCAATCAACTTCATAATCACAAGAGAAGAGAAAATATTCTCTTAATTGATGAGAAAATGAATTTTGAAAAAAAATTTGATATTTTTAGAAAAGGAAAAATGACAGCTATTATTTTTTTATTCCCCTTTAAGCTGACCTTTCGGACTTGATTAAGACCGTCCTCAGAGTTTTAGTTAAAGCAGTGGCCGTCAACCTCATTTATTAATTAAAAGTGATATCTAATACATTTAAATATAATAATATTTATTAACAACAGAAATGGTTTAATTTTAAGTATAACTCTATTAGTGTATTATTTGAAATATTGTAGTGTGGCTGTTGCTTGTTTGTAATAAATTTATAGATTCTTGGCTCCATTAAATTGAAAGAAATGCCCACCAAAATTTTCTCAAGAACCATCGGTGGGCGATTAAGGAATTCAGTCGTTTGAAATTTTTTTTAAGTTTTTTTCGGCATCGGACGTCATTTAGTCCTTATTTATTTATATAATATATATACATTTTTAGCGCTCAGAACGGGAAGCTATCCACTGTCCTTTACCTTTAGTATGTGAAGCAAAACCTCTCTATCTCTGCACAAAAGATCAGGGCTGCGCTTGAACTTAATAATACAAATTATAGATAAACCAAATAAATTAATCACAGTCAAATATATATACATCCTCCCTGAAGATAATTCTAAGTAAATAATTCTAGACCGGGATATAGAATTCCATCAGTCGGGAATAGTCAAGCAAAGTGCATGAAATATTCAAAGTAAATTTAAATTTCCAAGATATTTTTAGTCTTTTAAAAATTACCTTAATATTAACGTGAATATTTGCTTCAGATCCACGATTTCCCCTTTTTGTTATGGGTCCTTATTCTGGAAGCAATTCGAACTTCAATTCGAGCAATTTTGCCATCGTAGCCAACGACTTGTGACACGGTTCATTGTCAAAGTAGCGTCACTAAAACCAATGTTACTTGTAAACTAATGGTCGGATTGTCATGAAATTTTGACACATATCGCTTGAAGGTTGGTACTTTCTAAAAATAATATTTTTAATTAGAGGTTCATTAGCTTCGGGACTTATTGAGTGATGTGTTATACATTATTATTTTTGTCTTTTGGATTACTTAAATTGTAATTATCACAGTAATTTTTGCGTCTATATTTACATTATGCTTTTACGTAACCATAGAAACAAGTTCGGTTTTCTTAAATAAAAAAAAAAATAATAATAATAAAAAAAAAAAAATTTAGACCCCTAACTTTCTACTGGTCAAATCGAGGATTTCAATAGCTTTAAACCTTCTGCGGACACCGCGGATCATTTTGAAAAATCCGCGTGTAAATCGGTCCAGTAGTTTTTATGTCTATACAGGACAAAGAAAGAAAGAAACATTCATTTTGGTATATATATATAGATAATAATAATAACATTATATTTATTTCAATCAATGTTATTCGAAAAAAAGATAATAAATTTTATTTTTTACTTATTATGAATTAATATTCTAAAAGGGGAGAGAGAAAGAGATAAATTATGATAAAGATTTGTATTTTGCTATCTAAATTTTATATTTATGTGGCATGTTTGCATATCAAAACTAAGTAGGACAAAATTCCTTTGTGAGATGGTGAAACTTTAAATGGGAAATTCTCTATATAGGGCATTAAATTTTGGTAATAATAGGCTTAGAGGGTAAGGCTCTTGCTAACTGTTCAAGGAAGGGGAGGGGTGGCGATCATAACGATAATTAATTAAAATTTACTGCAACATACAACTTAAAAAATATATTTTGACGAATTTAAAAAGAATTTGAAGAAATTTCAAACTAATCGCTGCTAATTTCATGTTAGAAAAGTAAATTATCCATTCAGAGCTAAAAGAACAGTGAGTGATTAACAGTTGGTCTTTTCTCATGGTGAATAGGAAATATTTCTCAGTGAGATGCAGAGAAGAGACTGGCTGATAGGAAGGGGGATGCTGAGCTTTGTGTCGCATCGAGAAGAGTACACTCCAACTAGGAGATCGATCCAATGTGTCAAAAACCCACCAGTGACTAGTCTCAATTCATAAAATGGTGGCTAATCTCATTCAGGCTTAGAATGATAGATGAATAGCAACAATATTTCCAAATTTGGAAAAACATGCATTTCGAGAGAAATTGATTCGCAAAATGAACATAGCAATAAACCAAAAAAATCAAAAAGCAAAATTTCCTGGAATAGAATATTTTCAAAATTTAATCAATAATAATTAGGATAAGTAGCTCTTCTTCCCGGGGGATGGGGGAGGGAGGTTTTTGATAAATAAAAAAAACAAACAAAAAAAAGAAGGTTACCCAGGTAATGAAAAAATATACAAAATTAGTTGTTTGTTTTTACCTTTTTCAAAGGCCATTTTAAATTAAAAATTAAAGTTGGAATTTTAAAAATTATAACTGTAAAATAATGAAATAAA
The DNA here is from genome assembly GCA_010014785.2 of Anisolabis maritima. Lineage (NCBI taxonomy): Eukaryota > Metazoa > Arthropoda > Insecta > Dermaptera > Anisolabididae > Anisolabis > Anisolabis maritima. The sequence goes on along the minus strand of JAAAKE020096222.1, from coordinate 8,056 downwards.
ACACGAGAATTTTTTTTTTTATAAAAAAACATGTAAAAAACAATTAAAAGAAAAATTCATTTTCCCTCAATATATCTTGTACATTTGTTTTTTTTCTTTAAATAGCCCCAGAGGGAGGGGGGGGGGGCAAAACCTTCTCTAATTGATTATATGCTATATTAAATCTATAAAAAAGTTGAAAATTTGGCAGAGGCTAACAGGCAAAGATCACACATATAATGAATATGTATGTCATGGCGTTAAATGGGTTGCCTACTTTCCAGACTCTATCAATAAGTATAAAATAAAGTGTTTGTAAGCCAGCAATTACATTTTTGGTGTTATTATGTGATATTAAAAAAAAAAAATAAAAAAAGAGAAACATTATATTATATTATATACACAATAATTTGGGCTGCAATATTAAGAATTATTTTTTACAATGTTACAATAATTATTTTAATTTATTTATATCGTTTTACTGAATTTTGAGAATATCTATTATTTTCTTTCTCATTATTTTATGATTCAAGATCGGTAGTGGGTAGTATTAATTAAAACTTATTCATATAATATTTTTATTGTCTATCTATCTATTATAATATGCAGAAAAGGAAAAAGGATAAATAAATAAAATTTAAGTATTAAGATTAAGGCACAAGAAAGATAAGATCGGTCCCAATAAAAAATTTGTGCTGAAAACCTAAATAATATGAATGAATATGAGACGCTAGATGTTTCAGGGTTATTTTTTTTTTTTTTTTTTTGTTTTTAAATTTTACTTAGAATTGACTGCGTAGTCATTATTCATATCTTTGGCATTTTATAATTAGAATATTAGGAAGTATATAAAAGAATAGATATATAAGTTATATATGTATAAAATAATAAAAATGTTTCAGGGTTTGTATATGAAATAATAGAATGAAGAAATTCCAACATTGCTCGGGTAACTCATGGTCGGTGTATGTTTTATTTGATCGCAATAAATAAACATTTTGATTAAAATTTTAATTTTTCTTAATTAAATTTTTTTTTCAAAGATTTATTTTCTAAAGTTAAACTGTTGTTTGTGTAAAAGTTTATCATGTGAACAACACACACACACACACACGACAACGACAACGACGACGACGACGACAACACTTAAAGTTGATCCTTTTGTTATTAAACATTTTTATTCGAGTATATATAATGTTATTTTAAAAGGCTCTATATAGGCTATAGATGTAATTCTATTAGGCAAGCAAAGCGTTGAATGAAGAGCGAACTCCTCTCCTCTCTCTCTCTCTATAAAGTAAGCGAGGCGAGGCGCAACCTGCCCAATGCCTCTTTGTAAACGCGGACAATAGACAAAATCCCCAAACTATAGGATATATAGGGCAAATAGTGAAGAGTGAAGAGACCTGCACACACATGTAAACATTCACTGCATTCCATTCATAAAACGGGTTAAAGCCATCTTTGCATTTGCATCAGAATCGAACATCACTCCTGTCTGCTTTTCTTATTCTCTTCTTATATTTTTATTATTTATTTATTAACTCTATCCCACTTTAATATTTTAAATCAATAAACATTTAAATAGTGAAATTTTATGAAAAAATATGTAAACAAACTCTTATCTTATATTTTCGCCTTAATAGATAATTAAAAGATATGCATGAAAACCAAATTTTATAATGTTTTATGTATTATGAAATTTACTATTTTTGAATTAAATAAATAGAATTCAAGATCTTTTCATTCAAATTTGTTTGGTTTGCAAAGAAAGTCCACCGATGTCCGAGAAAGATTGGAGATCCCGGGTTCGACTCCCGTGGGCAATATGGTCACAGTTTGTTTTACTTATTCTATACATAATATAATATATGACGTCGTTTGGATAATTAAACACGGATAAAAATTAAGAAAAAATAAGAAAAAATTGATGGTACGACCGTGAAACATAAAAAAGGAAAAAAGTTTCTAATATTTTCCTGATTTAAAATTTTATTTGGTCTTTTTTTTTGTAATTTAAGAGGAGAGAATTTGAAAAAAATTTTGAATCATTTTCACTTTCTATGAATCAATAATGTGAGTCCATGAGGAAATTAATGGTTAGCCTATATATATGGACGGTGAAAACACTCCATATATACCCTCGAAACTCTTTCAGAACATATATATTTATATATTGTAACAAATATTTAATAATCACTTGCAAACAATTCTCTATCATTATTATTCATATTTTTATGAACTTTTTTCTTTCTTGAAAAAATCCAAAATAAATAGTTATTATTAACATAAAAAATATTTTTGGGAATTGAAGTAGAACCACACCTTCTTTATACACAAGAGTAAAAAATCTCAAAAATCCTCCGTATTTAGATTTCTGTTTGAAATATTTATTCTTTGTTTTGTTTATGTATTAGAGAGGCTCATCCAAATTTTTTCTAAGGAAATTTATATTTATTTTCAGATTAGGACCATGGACCATTTTCTAAAAAAAAATTATCTAAATTAACCCTATGGGTATTCAAAATATATTTGTTTGTTTCGAGTCGACGATCGAAACAGATATTTCATGACGAATCCACGGTGCGTCGCTACTGTGCTCTCCATTTCCCCTTCGTGTTCGTTGGGGTGGGGATGAATTTGCAGGCCAATCGTGAAGGCACTCGCACATGGGCGGAGTTGCCATGACGGGAACATAGGAGGAGTTGAGGCCCGAATGCACATGTCCGGGTTAGGGGAGGTAGACGAGTTTTGCCGAAGATGCCCGAAAGGATAGAGGCGCGCCGAGTTTCCAGCTAGCTCTGGGGCAAACAACATTCAGACCGCATCGCTAGCAAACTAAACTGGCCCAAATATATTTATTTATTAAATGAATGACTGAAAGCAGGGATGAATAAGCTAAAAATAAAGCGAACTTTGTTAAATGAAGTAAAACATTAGCAAAGGGTTAGGGTGATACAGGAAACAAGCTTTAACATGGGATGTTTAGCGTATTTGGACATGTAAACAGATAAAGAATATTGTTGATTGAGAATAAAAATGTCTGAATTTTTAAAGAAATAATATACCACACAAAAACACAGATACAGAATAATTTAAATAAATCTGTAAACAAGTAAAGGAAAATAATTATCATTCTTTTGCCAAAATATAATACATATTTTTGAGTCTTTTCGACCTCTGAGGTCATATAGACTTTAAACGATAGAGAATATAAATTTTTTACGATATCCAGGTATATTTATTTATATCAATTGGTATCTAGTTGGTATAAATAAATTTTCATCGGTCTGCCTGTGATCCGAACCCGAATGTTATCAACATTGCCAGTGTCAATATCTTTAGCCACACGGCCACAGGGGTGGGGGGTGGGGAGGGGGACTATAATACTTGATAAAACAGAGTTAATATTAATATTCAAATGGACGTATTTTAATTTTATACTTGAAAAATTAATAAGACCCTTTTATTTGCGATAATGTTTTTTTTAATTTGATATTAATAAAATAGAAGTATAAAAAATAAGATAAAAAATTATGAAAATGGCTAATCACTATTATTTCATCAAACATGTGTCTGCCCGCGTACCCTCATCAGGGCCGCGCTTGAAATATGTGCATGGCAATTTTCGAGCACGGGCGGTCAATCTGAATAAAATCAAACTAAAGTCAAATAAAATAAAATAATAAATAAATAAAATAGTAAAAAGCAAGTTTATTTCCTTAGGAGTAAATCAATCTGTGCTAGGTGTAAGAATAAAGTGGGTGTCAATGGCATATTCTTAATTGTGCCTCATACATTTAAATAATTAGATTTACCGCTAAGGCAAATACAATTAGACTACTAATTTTCTAATTTTTGTTTTATTCAATGAATAGGCCCGATAACTACTAGTTGGACATGGATGAACAAATTTCTTGACATGGTCCTGGTCCGCATTTAATTTCGCAATCAGAATTTCATTTATTAAAAAGAAACAAAAAAAAACATCGGGGCATTTTCCTTTTTATTTCTTTGCTCCCAATATTTTCTTCCCTCCTCTCATCAGGCTGTGCAATGGGCCTGTCCTCTCGGCCTCCCACTTGAAATTAGGCAAAAAAAGATGATTTAAAATGACACTATAAAGGGCCAAATCTCCTAGTTAAGAGAGCCTTCACCTACACGTTGAAAAATAAAAATAGAAAATTCATTCATATTTCTCCCTTAACTGTGTGGGTGTCCATTTTTGGCTAGATTTCCACAATAAGAATTATAACTCTTTTTCAAGAGAGAAAGAGAGAGAGAGAGAGAGGAATACAAGAGAGGTCAATTAATCAAAGAATTTTGCGCATGGATAAAAAACATCCAAGTGTATGATGTTTATAATATGAATTTTTTAGTGGCCGAAGGGTGATTTTTCTCTGTCATCATGTCTTCTCATCCCCATTCCCTCCACTCCATCTTTCATCATAACCCATCTCATTTTCACCAATGTCATTCGTCTCGGTTTTTTCGATATTAAATGCCCCCCACCCTCAGTCCTCATCCAAATCCCTTTTTTTTTTACCCTCAACTCACATCAAAAACCCACCCCTTAAACTAACTCAACCACCATGACTAATTTTATATCGTTACATATTTAATTAAAGCAATGTTCATACATAATGTTAATTTAAACAAAAAAATGTACATACACCATAATGAAATTATAGGTACGGTATGTAATTTTGGAAACATGACATCTTTTTAACATTTTAAATTACATTATGTTTTTGAAATATTTTTTTTTTTAATATTATTAAATATTTATATTTTATAATTTATTTTTTAAATAAACGTACAAATGAATTCATTTTGTAAATGAGAGAGAGAGAAATAAGTGAAAAAATTATTAAATTTAATAATGCAGCTATTTTAAATATTTTTACCAGCTTTACACCCTTCTACTTTTTAATTAGGACTTTGAAAAGAAAGGGTAATCAAATTTGTGCATTGTATTAATTAATATGATATTTTTCAGACATAAAGAAAGCAAAATCATATGACAATGGTGGTAGAGAACTTCTTTTCTTGCACTACGGGCAGCTTAAAAAAATAAAGAATAGACGAGGCGACCGTCTGATAAAAAGAGAAGAAAAGATTGGCATCTTAAGAGGAGAAGAAATGTCAAATTCGTGGCCGCCAATTCATTTATTTACTCCTAGATTGTTCCAGTTACTAGGATATATAGTAGAAGAAAGAATCTAATAAAAGCATAATAAACTTTTTTTTAATTTAATCATTACTATTATTCTATTTAATTTTTTTCATTATTTTTCTATATTAAATTGAGAAATGATTATTTGCAAATATTATGAGTAGAATTCATCAAGACAAGCACAAAAACCGGAAGCATACTTTATCCATATTTATGAATGTTGTTCCTCAGAGCTATTTAGACTTGACATTTTGTGCTCGTCGCCCTTCACCCTATATGTCCGTCATTATGCGGGCGGGAAAGGAAGGGTTCAAGAAGCCGAAACGACAACCATTTCATTCCCAATGCATTTTATGTAAATGGCAATGTTGGACACCCTGGAGGGCTGAGCCTGTCGTCAATCAACTTCAATTGTCTCAAGCATTTTAATTGATTCAAATGCTGCCCTTTGGGTTAACCCTTAAATGGAAATTCAAATTAATCCGAGTTAAAAACACACGCTCTTAATATGTATTAAGGGCCTTTTTTCGGGGGAGGGGGGGAGGGGCTTTATTAAATTAAATTGTCTATTTAAGATGTCCAAATCAATTAGAAGAATATATAAATCACATTAGGAAATTATAGAATTTATTTAATGAAGTTCTTAATAATTTGAGTTGTGTTGAAATTTGTTATTAAATTAATTTGAATTATGAAGAAACTAAGATCCAAGTCATAAGAAATAATATTTAAGACCTGCCCTTTGGTGCAGAGGTAGAGGTCTCGCTTCTCGTACCAAAGGTCAGTGGTTCACTTCCCGTCATAAGCGACAAAAATGTATTTATATTATATTGGCTACCAATTACATATATAAATAAATAAGGTCCTAGTTTAAATGGCCTCATATGCCGAAAAAGACTTAAAAAAAAAAAATTATTAATGATCTCTGCAACAAAAACGAATTACAGCCGGAACTCGAACCCATTATCCGGTCGGATATTCTTCTATTTATTGTTCCGCTATTATTGAAGATATGAGATATATAATTATACTCTATTTAAAATATATTTATTACTGTGCTCTTGGAGGACGATTGTAGCGACGCAGCATTTTCCATAATTGATGGGCAAAAGGACAGCAGGACTGAGCAGCCATATTGTTTTTGTAAAAATCTGGCAATGCAGCTATTTATCTTAACGCTCATAGCACCCTCCGTCCCCCACTTCACACTTTCACTCAAATTTTCGCATAAGTAAAAAAAAATGTTTATAAATAGTTCCGAATAGTGGAGTTCTACTGCAAGTTTGAGTTCAAACTGTCTCCTCTGAATTGCAAAACAAAAATGAAAAAATTAGAGTTCTGTTACCTATATTATGGAATGGGGATAGTGGTAGATCGGTATCTACGGCCCTGAGACAATATTGCTCTGGAGATGGAAATCACCTTATGGTTGACGTGCTCTAACATCTAATAATTATTATTATAATAATAAAAATCGGCATCGACGTTGACGATTTTTTTTAAAATTTAATTTAATAATTGAAACTTTTTACCCCCTTTATGACCAATGATGAAAATAATCACTCAACTTCTAATTCTAAATGACTTTGGTAAATAAAACAAATTAATTACAAAAACAATTAAATTAATTTTGAAAAATGTAAAAAATTGTTAGAGTATATATTTTATATATGTGTGTCTGTTCGTGGGTGTATGAGTACATTTGTTTGCCTATATATAGGCCTATAGACCAATTATATTTTTGAATATAATATTTATGTTTGTTTTTTGTTAGTGAATAAACAGGAGTCAAGTGAATTGTTCCCATTTCCGTTATTTCTTCCTTTATCAACTGATTTATAAGTAATTTGTTAAATAGCACGTTTGGCTGTTGGATCGAACCAAATACATGACATCAGCCTTTTTTTTATTTTTTGGAAACAATGTTTAATAATAAAAAAAAAAAAAAAAAAAAAAACGAATGGGATATAGACTACATATTTTTATCTTAATGGAGATGTTAAAGAGAAGGACATCCTGAGTGTAAACGAATGATTCTTTTTCTATTGTTTGTTTAATATATGGATATTCTGTTGATTGGATAAGTCGACTAATTTAATGAAAGATCTGTATTGAGCATGCGGAGAGAGATGACATAGCCGACCACTCACAGCCTGAGCCAAGCCGCTGCTATGGAAACCAACCACATTGTCAGGCAAAGCTGCAGTCAACCTCTCCACGCCCCCACTGAGAGGCCAGTACTGAAGTTTCATTAAATAGAGCATAAGATTTATTTTCTTCTTTTATTAATATTTCTAGCAAGCTGTACGCATGCGCAGCTGATCGTTTTTGTTCTAAGAGTGCTAAACAAAGAAAAAATTAATTCTCTTACTTTTTCTAATTTTTTACTTTTGAAATGATTTTTTATCGTAATCTCATTTTAAATAAACATAAATATTCAATTTTAATTGAATTTGTGTGTTATTTTTCTGCTACAAACATACAAAATACATGGGATGAGAACGGAGGGCCGGTCGGCTCAATGGCTAGCTGGTTTTAAAACCGGGGCCGCTTTCAAAAGAGTCCCGAAATTACTTTCAGTATAAGCTGGATTAGGCCTCCATTGGCAAAAGGGAGATTATGAACGGAGGTCGCCTTGTTTCTTTCGTGCAAAAGCGCAAAAAAACATAATAAGACCAGTTGGGAGAGAAAGAGAGAGAGCTCTGCTCAAGGGTCTGCCTGCCTCTCCAGGGGGTCCCTCAGGGGATTCTAGGAGTCCTAGGGGACGGGATAGCAGGCCCAAACACGAGCGCAGATATCTTAGAGCTCCAGCTCTCTCTCTCTGGGTTCAATTCTTTCTCTTAATTTACTTTTCGATCTCGGTTTGCTTGCCTTATCTAAAGTTAATTTCACTACTTTTTT
>JAAAKE020096211.1:1740-13426 GCA_010014785.2 Anisolabis maritima | reverse complement strand
TTATTTTAATTTCACAATGAACGAAACTGGAAAATTATTACAAGAACAATTTTTTTCTAAATTAAATATTTGTTGTTGTAAATATGTGTTTAATATATCTTTTTCGTTTTGATCATGTTCTTCAACTTCATTGGGATCCAATTCGTGACCGATGTTATAAAGAATTCTTGTGATCCATCCACTGAAGCAGGGGACACTCGTATAAACCCCGGGCAAACCCGGCCGGGCACAGCCTACACCCCAAGAGACCACTCCACATAGATAATAACGACCATCTGAATGACGACAGGCAAGAGGACCTCCACTGTCACCCTATAATGACAAATTGGGTGAGATAAAAAAGTAAAAAGGAAATATCGCTCATTTTCATCTTTTTTTTTCTTCAGTTTGTTTCGAGAAGGTTTCGAAAGTAAACAAACGAAACTTTATCAGTAGAGGATTTCTTCAAAGAATGCAATATTTTCAGTCCATTGCTATGATTTGTAATTATTTCTTTATTAAGATGAGAGGTTCCCAGAGGAAGGAAAAGATAGGACGAGCCGGGGAACGAGAATGTTTCAAAATGTATAGGAAAAATTAAATAACTTATTAACAAAATATCTACAATTTATACAATAAGCTCGATTAGGTTTTTGGATGATTCTGCTTAAGTTGTCTTATTTTTTTTGGGACCTCAACTAATCGGTTAATCGCGCACGGGAACACCTCGAATAAATAAATGGGGATTCCGGTAAATGAGCCTATACGTTCCAAAAAATTAAAAGTGTTAAAGGTTTGGTAAAAAGGTATTTAAATATAAGTAACGTATGGCAATGTCTTATTGCAAAATCCATGAGTCGTTTTTCATAATTCATTAAGGAATGAAACCCAAACCTAGAAAAAGTCTATTTATCGAATTTAAAAAATTCTAAATTTAATTTGAACTTAGAATATTCCTCTTAAAAAGAATCAGAAGAACTCCTCAAATTAAAAATAAAAATTAATATTAGATAAGAATGGAAAATATCTTTGTTTCAAGTTAAAACAAGCATTCAATTTATAAAGACTTCTTTTGTAATGTAATTTCTCTTTCTTTTTAAATTAAATATTAATTATAAATTATTTTAAGCATTTTGAAAAGTTTTCAATGAAAAATTACACTATGCTTCACTTTATTATAGACTTTCTCAATATCTATTTTCACTAAAAAAATATGTGAAAATTTTTAAACATAAATAAATTGCTAAATTAATATGTCTAATTCTCTTATCTTGTTTATTTTTATTAAGGATAAAAGGGACATATTTATTTATGGTATTCTTTATGATCAGTTAAAAAATGGAAAGAAAATTAAAAACGAGGGACCAATTTATTCATTTTATTCATTCAAAGACCAGCGACGTTTCGGTCCTAATTGCGGAATCATCTCTTCTCCTGTTATATAATAAATGAGTATTATTAAGAAATGAATAGCTGGAAATAGACCCTATCTCAAAAAGGAAATTCTCCTTAGAAAAAATTAAAGTGGAAGTATGGCTCCATGTGAAAATAGTTACGTAACTTCCTAGAAACAAATATTCATTCATATGAAGAATTTAAATAACTTCCCTAGGTAGGATAGGTATAATAGAGGGCTAGGTGTAGAGGTCAGCAGGATTTGAGTGGTGTTTCCTTAGACGAAAATAATTTGGATAATTAAACGTCGAGTATCCGAAATCTGTCCGATTAAAGCAAGAACTTTAGGTAAATAGCATCTAGTTTGTTTCATCAAAATTTTGGTTCAGTTACTCTCTTCAACGAAGATATCTAATAAAACGGTGATCATTGGTTTTATTGGGTCCCCTGAAGAATGAATTTCAATTTTTAAACAAAAAACCATTTCATTCGTTTCATTAATTAATTATGTAGTAATTTTTTGTAAAATTTGATAAAATATAAAAATGCATTAAAATTATATAATAAGTCTTTTTGATTCTGCTTGAAATATTATTTTAATTTGCAATATGTTAACAGATGTTGGTTGATTTCCTTTTAAAGGCAAACAAAGACCAACTCTGTTTCTATATTTGTGACAAATTTATTAGTTGAAGTCAATATATCGCTTGGAATGTTTAAAGTAAAAAAAAAAGCTCTCTCTCTGGTCAATTTGTTAGCCTTGAAATTTGAGCTCAAACAGTCGCATGCTCACATATACGCACATCCAGTCAACTCTCCAAGCAATATGGTATGGCAAAAAAAATTAAAATATCTGCTACTGGTTAATTTGTCGGCAACGTTTAAAGTTTTTTTTATTTATTTATTTTAATTAAAAACATTGATTTTTTTTATCTATTTATTAATTATTTTTTATATGATTCATAATAAAAAATTAATTATAATTCATTAGATCATATCGAGTAAGGTTCCCCAACTGTGCCACCACTTAGTACCATTAAGTAAAAAAGAATACCAGTCCTCTAAAAGTATTAAATATGATTTAATATATTGACTATTTTGCAAGCAATTCAATCTACGTTTTTTTATACTTTCTCTTACCTATATATGTAATATGTAGTATAGCGGAGGTATTGTGATAGCATAAAGATTTCAACGGAAATACAAGTTTGGATAACTCCAGAGTTTAAAAAATGGGTCTTGCAAAATTGTATGTGTATACAATATCTCAAAAGTGAAGAGACATTCAAATCTCAAATTTGATATTTATTCTAGATACCCATGTTAATTTTTTTTCTTACCTGACAAGAATCTATTCCTCCTTGACTCAATCCGCTACATAATTGACAGGGATTTAAATAATTTGCATAACCTTCTTGTCGATAAGCCCTATGGCATATATTTCGGCGTATAATTGGAAGTGTGACATATTGCAAAATATGGGGTGTGTCTCCTTGTTCGGCTAAACGACCCCAGCCAGAAACTGTTGCATTACCTAAAAAATATAATATTGTTGTTTTGATTAATTTTTGTTTTAATATTAAATATCTCTGATATACCAAAATTATATATTCGAAGATGTTGTGGCAAACAAATGGGTGCAATAATCTCTGGATCAAGAGAAAAAGGATGATCAGCTTGTAATAAAGCAATATCCCGGGAGAAATTAGCTGAGATATAATCATCGAGAAGAATTCTAACAACACATCTGCGTTGTTCATCACCTGTAAAAAAATTTCTCTCAAAATGATGTGGTCAGCACATAGAGACCACCTCAAATAAGATAATAAAAAAATATTTAATAATTTTTTGTTTTTTCAAATTGTTGCAATAACTAGATAATTTATTTAATAAAAATTAGTAATCGGTCGAAAAATAAAGTAAAGAATTTCCTTTACTAATTTCAAAGTGTGAATGAGAATAAAGTTACAATTTTATCTAGGAAAATGAAATTATGGTCAGCTAATCTTCGACACTACTGATTACAATTTATTCCTTCTTTAAGGATGGATAAGTCTTCAAAATAGGCCTACTCTTGAATTCCCTTTAGTATTTTTAGAAAATACGTGTGGTTGACAAAAGGAAAAGAAGAGATGTCATTTAATAGGGTTAATGATTATTCTTTTAAGTAATATATAAACTAAATTTTCTTAAAGAAAAAGAAGCAGCATACCACTGAATGAATAAAGATCATGTTCTCCAGCGACTATATGTAATTGTTCTGGTGAAAGACCAAAAACACAATGAGCTGCAGTTACAATCCAATTAGCTGATAAAAGAGCTCCTCCACAAATATGTCGAGGAGTAAATCCACTTATTAATTGCAAGGAAATTTGCCATGGAAATTCACCTGTTATGAAATTATTATTAAAATCTTATTTACATGAATATTTATTTATTTATTTAATACCTTTTTTTGCACTAGATCCACCTACAATTCTTTCTGTGTTAAAGTGTCGGACCCCACAAGGAACTTCATAACCTATTGGACTAAAATTTAACTCAATAAATGGGATTGTAATAACTGAAGATATTTTAAAAAAATAAATTAATAGAAACTAATAAAAGGTTTAGTTCTAGTCTTAAGTCTATAAATTTAGTTATTTTGGTTTATAAAGTTGGTATAGAAAAAGTCTTGAAATTTTCAAGTGGGAGGTTTAGATAAAATTTAACTTTTGGATTAGAACTCACCCAATGTCTTCTTGGCAAAAATATGAATGTTTAAGACGCACAAAGTCAAGCAAAAGTTTGCAGCCTCCGCGAGTTGCAGTGTATTTGTGGGTTTTGTAAGTTTCTAATGAAAACTTGGGGTAAACTAACTTTTTAATATTTACTTTTGCACCCTACATCCTGGACGGTTGGGTCCATGGGAGGAGGAGGATATCTAAAGGGGAGTCAAGAGATTTTATGAGCGTGTCTTGAAGGTTATGCTTTTGTCTATCAATCTGGGAGTTATTGGTTCCGTTCTCATCCATTTATTTAACTAGCAAAAATCAAGTGATCCAAAAAAATAGGGACAGAAAAGTAATACTATTGAAGGGAGGCAACATATGATGGATCCTATATCGATCCTTGGTTTAATGTCTACAAAGCTTCAGAACCAAGAAGAAAAAATATTTACCTTTGTGGAATTAATGGTGGCCGAATTACAAGATTTTGTTCACTGAAAAAAAATTTAATAATTAGTCCAAACTATTATTAAATATTTAAAAAATTAATTATCTGTTGAATTTTCCAAGACTTTTTTGTTTTATGAGTTTAACAGTGCCTGCAAAATCAAGAGTGAAATATTTTTGAAAACAAAGAAGTTGAAAATGAAAATTGTATAATAATTAAATGATAGAATTCAACCTGCCTTTGCTGTTTCGAGAGAAACAATTCCTAACTCTGAGAAAATATTATGGAAGATATTCTTAAGCTTGGTATGTAATGTTTATTATTTTATATATATTCCATTTAGTCATAAATCATGAAAGGCAAACAAAATTTTTTTTAATATAGACAGAAATAAATAAACTGTTAAAATGACCTCGTTTTTTACTTTGTAAAAATATTTAATTTTAAGAAAAATAAAAATGAATAATTTTAAAATTTTAATAAAAAATCTCATATTTAGAATTTTTATTTTGATAAAAAAAAATATTTATTTTTTATGTGAGCTATACAAAAAACAATTCATAATTATAATATAAATAAAATAAAATTCCAGAATAGAAAAGGGATTAACATTTTAACAAAGAAATTATTTAATTTTGATTTTCTCTGAATTAGCCTACTTTTATTTATTATATGAAATATAAATGAGTGCGAGATTAACAGTCTTAGGAAATTGTTTTGAAATCGACCTCCTTATTCAAAACAAAACCCTATTATTCAGTTATTATATGAAATTCACTCTATATTTAATTTATTTAGTCCAGCAGCTCTTAAATCTCTTAAGAGTTGAAGGGAGGCAAGGAGTCATGGACGCGGCTTAATCCTTCTTTTTTATACAAAATAGGAAATTTGGGGAAGCAGATAGTTTTGAGGTTTCCTGGTTAGTTCATCTCAGTTTTAAAAAGATTTTTAGAATTTTAAAAAAGGTCCCGACTATAGATTAAAAAAATAAAAATCCTAGAGAAAAATGAGATTTTTTGAGTTTATTTTTATAAATTTATTTTTAGGACATGTAATTCTTAGTAATAATAAATTATTTAAAAGAAGATAATTCTGTTTTCCCACCTGCTGATAGGAGGCACCTGAATTGGGGGTCGATGTGTAATAGAATCAACTCTTTCCACATTTACCACTTGATTTAGGATTATTTTTTCTTCAATACTAGAACCTGAGATAAAAATATTATTAATTAGTAATTACATTCAAATTTAATATTTTTATTTAGGAGAAGAAAAATAAGATTAAAAATAAATTATAATAAAAAGTTATTTTACCTTGGTTGAGTTTTAAAAGAATAAATAAATAAATAAATAAAATAAAAAAATTTATATTTTTCATCTTAAGAGGATAAAGAATTTATATCTGCCATATTTTCTTTATATAGTGGGACTATTTTGTTATTGACAGCGATAAAAAAGAAATCAATAAGTTTCCTTTGTGGTAAAAGATTATTTTAATTGAAATTTAATGCAAATTTAATGATTCGATAAATTCCATTGATACGCTCTAGATTGCAGCACTTAACTATTTTAAGGAAATGATAAAATATTTTTATACAATGGTGTATTTGGAAAGGGCATTAGGGATTCCAAAGTTGCCCAAGGCCTGCATCCAATTTGGGTAATTTGCTTCCACCTTGAGAATCTATTTTAACCCCTTCCCTAAACAGAATAAGGAATTGACGCCCTAATATTTATAATCTCAATTTCATGCTTTGTGGATTCAGGTCGTAAACGTAAAGATTTGTTTAGGATTTAGGAAGGTCAAATGTGGATTCACATGAATATTTTTTCCGATACATATATATATATATATATATATCATATATAGTCAGAAAAGTAAATATCTAAAAAAATAATAATAAATACATTTCCGTGATATTAAAAATATACGTATTAAAAATTTACATTTTAGAATTAACCTTTTAAGCCTTTTTTTTTTAAATTATAAGGATTAAAAAAATTATTTTAAAAATTTAATTAAAAAGAAGGATTATATATATTATTTTATTATTATTATATATATATATTATATTATGATCGTTATAAAAAATATATTTGAAATAAAAAAGAATAATAAGATGATCTACTCACGAAAAATATAAATGATTTCTGTTGAAGATCTGGGATCGTATACTACTTATCGTTTTTCTCCATCTTGAATGTTTCATTGTTGCCAAATTTAAATTTAAAAAATATCTTAACTAAATTAGTTGCTTAAACCCTCTGCAGATGTCTCTAGTTTTCCCAAGATATAGATTCGTAACAACCCAACAACCTGTCGCTGGACCCGAATTTGACCGAGTGGAGCCGAACCCACAATGTCAAGCCGGTTCGGTTCACTCATCATCTCAACTAAAACATCCTCCACCTCCTCAGCATCACTGATGGGACACCTTTTTTTTTTTTAGTACAAATTAGACATTTCCATTTATTTAAGTGAAATTGTATTTATTAGCGTGTCTGTTTTCAAAAAGTGTTGCAAGTGAACTCTGCTCTTGTCTTAAGACCTTCGCCTGGTAATCTTACTACCTGTTGCTGCTGGCAGAAGGTAAAATCCCATCTGACAATTATCTGAATAATAATAATATATGGATAAATCAAAACGTATTAATATATAAAATGACTATTAATAAAACAACGAGTATTTATCATCCCTTTGAACTTCCTCAAAAGGGATTCCCGGAAACGTTATAAAAGACTTTAATTATTACCAAAAAATCATATGTATTATTAGATTAAGATTTTAATGACCTCTATGAAGAAATTTGTATATAATAAATTAAAATTAATTTTTTTAAATGTTTGTACGGAAATAATTTTATATTTTCATAGTTGTTAAATATTAAAATATTAATATATTTTGAAACCGGATTTGAATTATAAATAGCTAAATTTTTTTTTATTTTAAATTGAATTTTTCTTAAAATATTTCTTTATTTCTAATTGTTTTGACATCATTCGGTAATATTAGAATAAGACAGAGATCTGTCATTTTAAACTTGAAGAACTGGCTTTAATCCCGGAATGATGATGGATGAGTCTATGCAAGATACCATTACTTTCCTAAGGATTGTATTTAGGAAAGTTTAATAATCATGATTTTTTTCTAAATTCAGTTTTGAATGGATTTGTCCCAGAGTCTAAAATAGTGAGAATTCTCATCCTTCTCTGAGTGTGTGTGGATGTTTTAGACTAGTAGTAGTAGGCACGTGCTGCTGAGTAAAAAAAAATTATATATGGGTTTTTAATCAAGAACCAAAATAAATATAAACTTGGTACCATTTGATCCCTTTCAAGTAAAGATTCATTTGAAATTCTAACTTGAAAAATCACCAACAATTAATGAATTGTAGTAAATTAATTTATACAAAATTGTTTTAATAATTATTTTGAATAGTTTGTTTGAACAAAATTTTTATAATAATTTCCCCTTTAAATGAACCCTAAGCTCAAACCAATCTGACCTATTTATAGCTTTTTAATTAAAAGATATAAAAATTTTTCTAATAAAGTTTTTCATTGATGAATAGAACACTTTTGTATATGAGTATTACTCTGATTAAAATAGTTGATGAGGTATTTTAATTTTTTCAAAAACTACTAAATAATAAATCTACTGGGTTGAATGCGTCTTTACTTATTTATTTATTTTTTGGATATGGAAGCATAACACCAACGGACCTATAATGACCAGTGGTCTCATGCAACCAGGAAGAACAGGAGTAAGAGAGAGTGAGATTGGAAGATTACTAACCGAAGTCAAGAATTTTTCAGTTCTTTTAATAAACTTTGCTTTATCATCTATGATATATTCCATAAGTATTGTTTCCAACTTGCAATAATTTTTTTAGACAATAATAACTTTAATACATGGCCGAGATCAAGAACAAATTCCTTTTTAAAAGAAAAAGAACTAGATTCTCGAGAGAAATAATTTTCATTTGACCATAATGACCTCAAAGAGATTATTCTACGCATTGTTCCCAAAAAATTATCTGAAAAGTTTAATTGGTTAAAATTTTTTTAATAACAAAATAACTTTTTATTACATATTTTTAAATAGTGACTAACTACTAAATGTTTTGGTCCGGGCCCGATGACAATCACCAGTTTTTCGATCTATAGGCATTTCCTCAAGTGAAGAGGCAAAATGGTGTAATATTCCATTCTTATTCTTTTTCCCTGGGTCTCAAACAGGCCCTAATGCTTCCACAGATATACAATATTTCTAATATAAATCATTTTTCTAATAATAAAAATATTTAATAAAAAATTTACAAAATATTTCTGATATACTAACCATTTTTAATTTTATTTTTTGAATTTTCAAATTCCAATCATGAATGTGTATTTCTCTTTGATCAAAGTTCATTCCAAATGAGCTGACTTGTGAAAATAATCTCTGTTTACAGGCAGTTTTAACATTTCTCCTTAGCTTGCACTTTGCTATCTAATGCCTCTTATCACACTCTACTATTAAAATCTAAATTATATTCATTAATAAACATATATAAAATCCTAATTACTATGATAAAAAAAAATAAGAATCCCGGAAATGATCTTAAAACCAAAATAAATAAAAAATAAATGTGTCCCAGATATCGTGAAAAGTTTCCTACAATCCTCTTGGATCCTCTATTAGATCCTGAAAAATATTTCTTTCACAAAAAATCAAATTTCATTTAAATCTGACATGTAATTTAAAAAAAAAAACTCGAGATACTTTGCGAAAACTCAGTTTCTTTGATTAATGGAGTTTAATGCGGATGGATCATCTTTAAGATGACATATTTCTGTAATTATTTTTTTCTAAATGCTTGGTGTCACATTTTTTTATTTAATAAGATATTTAAGGATAAGATATTAAAAAAAATACTAATTAAAGATAATTGAACTTTACTTACTCAAGATATGTTGAAATATATATGTAACTTTTGGAATTTCGATCCGGGAAGCCGAATAAACCTGATGGCCCTTCTTGCGTAGTCTGCAGAGGCGGAAATTTGGCAGATTGAAAGGCTTCAGAAAAAAAGAAAAGTCCCAAAATATTGGCAAAAATAATCTCTTTCAAATTTGTGATATACTTTAATCTGGTGCCTAAAACCGACACCTAAGCATGGGTACGGCTGATACTTGGGGTACTTGGATACCTTTTTCCTAGCTACCCTTTTGAAAGGAACTTATTAATATTAAAATAATTTATATTTAAGAAATCGCTTACTTTATTCGACAACAGCTCAGTAGTCACAAATGAAATGTTATGTATTAGCTGAATTAGTAGGTAAAAAAGAATAGGACTGGGACTGGTAATTACATAGAAATATTTTTCGGGGATTTTTTGCACATGAAATACTTTATAAAATGATCAAAAATTGGACAGAGGGAGGGCTAGCCCCATTAGCCCCTGGACACGTCATTGGACGAGTGGATGGTCAGTAGTGCGAACTTTTGAGAAATATTATTACTTATAGATTCGAAAATATATTGTTGATATTTTCAGTGAAAAAAGAATCTTAATGACTAAATTTAATAAAAAACATTTTAGAAAATCAATGAACTCATAAAATTTCACACTATAGCAGCAACCAAGTAAATAATTAAATTTTAATTATTTTCCTAAAGTTGGCGGTTTGGATAGACACTTTTTTTACTCCTTTTTTTTCTAGAAATCATTAAAAAAAATTTAATATCCAGTCAAAATTGAAAAAGTGATATATTGATTGCCTACCTTTCAGGCTGTTTCGTTCTCTTCTCTCTTGACTGGCCTTGAACTTAATTAGGAGTTGAGACTATTAGGAATAGTCGTTGAGACGGGAAATGAATCCTCCAGAGTGTCTAAAATTATTTCCTCTAACGGCTGTAAAACACATGTGTGTTTATAAGGTATTGGCCATAAGGACCAGGGCTGTTTCTCTTCATCTGCAGCAAAAGTTCACCTAAAAAAAGCAAACAATTTAGCCTATTTTGGGAGATGAAAAAATTCCAGTTAACGTTTATTTTGTATACTAAAAAAAGCCTTAAGAAACAAGAGACGATGTGATCATCGCGTGAATTGAACATAATTCGCTGGAAAAACATATAATTTAGATAGACATCTTCTTGAAGTACTCAGTACAAAGCGGGTGTGTGAGATCAACAGAAAATTTTTTTAATTAAATGAAATTTATAAAGTTAAATAGATAATCCCCAAAGAATAATTGCTAAACATCTTTTTGACCCGTAAGTAATTTTTTTTAACTATTGGAACGTTTTGGACCTTTATTTTAACAAATTACATCCAAACATAAAATTATCGAAACAGAACTGGACAATAAAATATCACAAAAAAAAACATCAGTATTCATGCCAGAGTATTATTGTAATTATTGAAAGTAGATAATACAACAAGAAAACTGTTTGTTGAAAAATGCAGATTTTTCAGACATTAAGATAGACTGAGAAATTTTTAAATTTCTTTCCTAAGTAATAATGATGCTTTGATAACTGTGTAGGCGTGAGGGACACATTGTGCATATAAAATATTTTTTGTATTTTATATAAATTGTTTATTTTTATGGAAATGCACTGTGTCGTTCCGCTCCTTTGATTTTTATTAATAGGATTTGCATGAGTATTTTCTTATTTTAAATAATAGAAAACTTTGTTTCATCTTTATTATTATCAGCCATTGGCCACTAGTGGAGGTCATTGAATTTTAAATAAGATTTCACACAAATAAAATATTGTATTTAGAAAAATTTTTATCAAAACAATTGTTACCTCATCGGACGAACACTGTATATATTTGCATCTTACTATATATGATAATTTATATACAAATGTCATGTATATAAATAAACTTGACAACTCTATATATTTATATTCTTATATCATTAAAGCCGAAAGGTTTCCAACAATTTGAATTTTTTATTTACATAGAGGCTCATTCTTTGGCTGCTTGCATATCCCTCTCTTGTCTATCTCTCTTGAAATCAAGAGCCTTTAAACCTATTAAATTTTATTAAAAATAGTGAATTCCAAATTTTTATTTAACGATTCAACCAACTCTAAATGTAATTATTCTAATTCACTAATGGGGGGATAACTAGCTGGTATGGTCTCAAATGCTGAGGCAA
>JAAAKE020096200.1:0-19466 GCA_010014785.2 Anisolabis maritima | reverse complement strand
TTTCCTCCAGGTAGTTTGAGAGGCAATCCCTTCAAGACATTTTGAAAGGCAACAAAGAAAGGATATATGTCGGTAATAGGAACATTTTTTAAATTTCTCGCCAAAAAGTCACGGGGCCTTGTGGTCCGAAAGTTTGGGTGCTCTAGAAACATGAGAAGAGGAAATTGGCCCCTCAAAATCCTCAGTACACTTGAAA
Source organism: Anisolabis maritima (assembly GCA_010014785.2). Lineage (NCBI taxonomy): Eukaryota > Metazoa > Arthropoda > Insecta > Dermaptera > Anisolabididae > Anisolabis > Anisolabis maritima. The sequence goes on along the minus strand of JAAAKE020096200.1, from coordinate 19,270 downwards.
CAAGAGAAGTGGAGGAGAAAACTGGCCCCTCGAGGTCCTCAGCCCACTTGGACGCTAGAAAAAGAGTGGGGAAAAATGTGGTCTCAAATGACCGTAATACTTGTCTTGTATATAGTACACCGTCCATTTGTAAAGAGATTTATAATATATGTTCTACAAAATGTTAAGATTTCCAGAAAAGACTGTTAATACCTTCCCCCCCCCCCCCACACACACTATATTTCTATACTAATTGAGCTGTTTTTAATTTGACCATATAAACATTGCTCTGCATGTCAAGAACTCTACAGACATAATTAATATTTGTAAATTTGTAACATGCACTCACAAAAATTATCTAAAACTACTTTCAAGATCATTCTAGTTGACCTTTCTATTACTACTATTAGGCCAAAATTATAAAATGTTTTTTTTTTTTTTTGCATTAAATATGGTTAGTCCTTAATATGCATCAAAATAAAATTTGCCAATCGGCAGGTTTTACTTTCTCTTAATTCGTTAATAATTTATGTTGTGAAATTCTATTAAAATTTAATCGAGCAATGCTCCTTTTTATTAATCGTATGCATCTCATTTGCCTAAAGGGAAATTTTAATGTAATATTAAATCATTTTAATTATAAATACTAATCAAAAATTGGTTATAATATAAAATTTTAAAGCCACTTCAGTTTTTCAACTTAAATATTAAAAAAAAAAAGAGACTACAATCCTAATAAAGTGGAATAATAATTTATTTAATAAAATAAAAAATTATAAGGTAAACAATTTATCAATAGTTGGAAATTTATCTTTTATTTAAAATTTTATCAGATAATTAGTGGTTTTTTTTATAAACATTTACCAAATGCCAAGGTATTCAGATATTCTTTATCTAAATCAAAATCATCTTTGATTAAAATCGAATTAGCATAATAATTTTTCTCTCTTTAATTCAACAAGAATTTCTAGACCAGAAGTGTAGAATCTTTTTTAAATGAAAGGCAATATTCATTTTGGGAAATAGTGGGAAAGGCCGCAAGGAATCTTCGACCATTACTTATGGAATAAAACGTACTAATTTATAATATTTTCATAATAATACATTTATCTACTTGTTAAATCACGGGAAAATTTAAAAAAATATAATTATAAAGTTAATAAGAAACCTTACAAATTAATTAAATATAAATTTATTACATAGATGGCGGGCTGTTTAATTTCGAATTTTAAATTTCAAAATTTAAACAAACGAGATTTAGTAATATAAACAAGAATAAGGCAGCAGAGATCATCTTAGGAGGCCGCAGGCTTCCCACGTCTAATTTAGACCAATAACAGACCGCTAAAAAATTCAATTATATATATATTATATATTATTATAAATAAAAAATAATAATTATAGGAAAATTGGCCATATTTTAAAAATATAAATTATTGTCCGGAATAGTAAAAATTTTGAAGAAATGCAGTCAATTGTTTTTTCTTTATTTATTGAATACTTATCTGCTGACGTTTTGACTTTGTTTAAAACTATCATCGTAGCTAAAATACAATGCAATTTATACAATCCTGATGAAATTCAGAAATGGATAATCGAATCGTTCGGTCAATCAAGTTAAAACCTGCCCTCTCCCAAGAATAAAAGTTAAAAATCAGTTTTCGCTTATTTCTCGATCTTATTCATTTCAAATCTAAAAATTTTATCTTATTAACTTATTTTTAATTTGATTGACCAAGCGATCGATCAAGATTATTATAGAATTTGACCCGGTAGTATAAAATGCATACATAAAATTAAAGAACTTCTGGAACGTAACAAGTATCCTAGACAATTTATTTGTAAAATTATTAATAAGAAAGAATGTTCCAACCAGATGGATAGTATAGTGCCTGTGACTAATGTGAATAATAATGTGTATACATTCCTGGTCTGTCTGAGGATATTAAAAAGTATATGTGTGAAGACTGGATAACGGACTCAGAATCGCCTTCAAACCATCTCACATATTATCATTCTTATATAATAACAAAAAATCAACACCTTTGTTTAAAAAAATCCAATGTAATATATAAGATAAGTTGTAAAGATTGTGAGCTATCTAGGGCAGACGTATCAGTATCTTCATAAACGAGTTTCAACTCACAAAAACATTGTAAAAAATAAAAAGGATACTCTGGCGCTTTTTCGGCATGCGATGGCTCTTGATCATGATTTCGATTTTGAGTTTGTCTAGTTACAGTACTTCAGACGGAGGGAAATCTATTTAAAACCAATTTATATTGGAATCCATCCATATATATTTAAACAGGAGCGTGAATTTTAAAAATTACTTTAATACCACCGTCCTGTTAAATAGAAATGTTTTAAAGAACGTTTCTAATTAAGCCTAGCTAAAAAATAAAAAGGTAATTAGAATCGTACTATCCTAGATGCAATTAACACACACATTAAGCTTATATTGTATTCGAGACTTAAAATATGTTTTTTGTTATACATTCTGTATATGTGAACAATTTTTTATGTACCTTTTTAAATTAGTTTCGAATGCATATAAAATTATATCTGAATAACGACAATTAACTCTAAATGTTCATTATATTATATATGATATGTGAGTGTTTGGAAAGATTATTTTCATTGTAGTTTAGTTCCGATGATGTCTTTAAACAAAGCCGAAACATCAACGTTTGAGTATTAAATAAATAAAGAAAAAATATTTGGTTACATTTCTTCAAAATTTTTTCTATCCCGGAAAATTGATTCCATTATTTTAAAATATGAAAATTTTATAAGATAATTTTATTCGATCTTTTAATATGGTAAATATTAAAAAAACTCACCAATATCACATAGAATTAAAACACGATTTCAAATCTGTTAAACCTAAACAATAGCTTATATTTAATATAGTCGCTACCCCTATAAAATGCGCTATTTGCTCTTACTGAAATTATTAACATTTAAAATAAAAATTATGAAAATGTAAAAAATGTTATGTTATGTAAATCGCAATCAGTTAGGCTTCATGGAAAAAATATACACATTTTTTTATAAACACAAAATATATTTGTTTTTGTAATGATATATTATAGAAAATGTGAGGATATTAGAAAAAGTCATTGAAACTTCTTTTAATAAAAAGATTTTAATGTTTATGAAAAATTTGTATATTTTTTTAATGCTATGGGCCTATGGGCGCCCTATGGGCGTTACACTGACCTGGAAAGGCGTGATGTCTCCGACTTCGGGCATTATTTTGTGGGTCCTTGGTATTATTAGATGATCTATGAACGGTATTAACCCTTATCGGCCCCAAAATTGTCTGGGAGTAACTTTACAGTTGTACGTTTTTGGGTTTTTTTTTTTGTGATTTTCTCTTAAACTATTCTAACAATATTGATTAAATTGGGTGTACATATAATAAATTAGATCATCTTTAATCATTTTCAACCTCAAAATATTTTGGCACTCTCAATTTAAATATTCCTTTTGAACATTTGCGCACCTCGCTTGCTACGACTAGAAACGGTTGCCAACCTTCCCTCTAAACGATGGCGCTGGCTTTTATTGGACCATCATGGGCCAATATGCCTGACGCAAAATATCTGATGTGACAGCATATCTCCTTATCTCTGGTAAGAGAGTGAATTTAGTTAAACCAGATTTTGAAATGTATTAAACCAATTATTAAATTAATCTTATTCTGGGTATACTTTTAAATAAAATTAAGAATTATATTTAAAGAATAACAATTTTATTAAAAATGACTGATTAAAATTAGTTATTATAATTTTATTAATTATTAAAAATAATTTGTTAAGAGTCATCTGCTTCGCTATTTAATTGTTGTGGGCTGCTACCCACAAGTTGTTATTTCTTGTTGTTGTTGATTGCTGCTTGCTGTGTCTTCTTTCTTTACCACGTAGCGGATGTGGTAATTTAATTTAATTTAGATTTTTCAGGTTTTTAATAAAATAGAAAAGTTTAATTTTAATTGATTTTATTTAAATGAATTTGATAATATAAAATATATATAAACTTAGGTAGCGTTAAATTTATCTCTAAATGACCACAGAAGAAAAATGATGTAAAAAAAATCATTGGGGTAATTACCCCCATTAGCTCCCCCTCCTCGTATATGCCTCTGACTTCGATGAACCTTGCAGTCCTTCCGCCTAATTCTCCGGATTTTATGGAAGTGAGTTTTTAAATGATGATTTTTCTTTGATTTATATTTATACCTATTTTTAATTAACAATGCAAAGATTTAAAAATTCAAAAAGTGAATAATATTGTAATGAAATATATTTTTATTTTATATATTTATTTATTAACATAAATATTGGCTGCACAACAAGAAAAATTCTAAAAAAGTAACTTTCTATCAAGGAACTTCACATCATCTGCATACATTAAAAATTTTGCAAATATAAAACATGAAGATACATAGTTTACATAGATGTTAAATACAGAAGTCCAGGTGAGAGCCCTGGAAAACTCTGGACACAACAGGAAAAGATTCTGAACAGAAACCATTAACGATAACACAGTGACTTCTATTAGATAAATAAAATTCAAACCACTTTAACAGATTGCCGCAAAAACCAAAATTAGTCAGTTTTTTTAAAAGAATGTGATTTATTTTATTGAATGCTTCTGTGTAATTTATTCTTCATCCATCAAACTACTCAGGTGGGAGCAAGAGAGTGCACCCCCCCCCCCTCAGCACTTGGATCGAATAAAAAATCCCACAAATTATAATCATAAAAGTGAATGAGGTCAGTCATGTCATTTTATGATTTTTTACTTTAATTATTTATAACTAATCTCATTTTATTTCAATGGTGCAGGTATTATTTGTCTCCAAGCTTTGCCCCACCAGAAAATATTTCTGTGGTCCTGTCATCTACATAAGAAACTAAATTAGTTTCAACCGATCTTCTAGGAAAAAAGACATACATTTCCACCCTCATATAGTTTTTTACAGAACTAAATAAATATTTAAAAATTATTTTTTCAAATATTTTTTCTAAAACACACAAAGCTTTGAGATTGGTCGATAGTTTTCAATCTTTTTTTTTGCACCCTCTTTAAAAAGTGGAATAACTAACACCTTCTTCCATATAAACCTTCTGATAAAAATTTATTAAAAATTATTGCAAAAGGTAAACAGAGAGAATGAGCACATTCTCTTAGCAAATAAAGAGGGAATTCCATTGGAAACTGCACCTTTATGTCGACTAATTTAGATAAATTTTCAAAAACCTCAGTTTCATTAAATTGAATATTTTCCAAGTTATTATTAGTATAATCAGTTGTTTTAAAATTATATTTAGAATCGAACTTCTCTATGGTAGAATAACCAGTAATAAAATATTAAGTAAATAAATTACATATTTCTTTACCTTTAGTAGAGAAAACTCCTTTGTAGTTCATATTAGAAGGCATATTTTCTTTTTTAACAGAAGAAACATAAGACTAAAATTTCTTGATATTTTTTGTTTTTCAGTATCACTAATATATTTGTTATAACACAAATTAATTACAATTTTTATACGTTTTATAGTGAAAATCATGTGGGCTCTATGTTTCTGTACAATTACATTAAAAATTCGAAAAATCCCAATATGGGTAAGATTTTTTACCAAAGGGTTTTTGGCTAACACGGTTTTTAATATTATTATTAATAATCTCATTAAATTTATCGATTGGTTAAATTTGAAAAATAACTTACCAAGGAATCTAAATAAGATTTTCATTAATGTAATATATAATTTTTTTTTTTTTTTTTTTTTTTTTTTTTAAGTTATATATACTTCTCAAATTTGGCTTAAGATTATCTCTCACTTCAAAACATATATTCAACAACAAAGGGAGGTGATCTGGGTCAATTTTGCTAATAGGAGGATCACACCTCCAGACCTCAACATTTCCAAAATTAGCTAATATTATTATAAGGTCAAGAATTCTATCATTAAAATTACATACGTCATTAAACTCATTCCAAATTATAAATAAATTCCATAGAAATCTTTTTACAAGTATTATGCGCAAAGAATATTCCCATAGCAAAATAGGCTATTAAAATCACCGAAAATTAAAATATTTTCATTAGGAATTTCATCTACAATAAATATTAATTTATTCAAAAATATATTAAGAATTTCAGTACACGTAGATGGTATACAATCACAACATAAGTTTAATTTTGAAGCGTTTATTGCCTGGTAAATAGTTATCCAAATATCCTCAGCATTTGATGAGCATTCCAGTTTATGAGTAAAATGTATTCCATTTTTTATTCTAAAAAGAACACCACTATCACCAAATTTATCAGAGGTGAGAAGTCTCTATATCGTCCCAATTTGTTGTAATTACTAGATAAAATTTCATAATTATTTGTGGGACAGTATAAAAATGTTACAATTAAGCAGATTCAAAATTATCAAAATTACATTTCAAATAAAAATCATGAGTTTTTGATCTCATTTTGATAATAATTATAATAATATTATACCGATAAAGACATTAAATAATTATTATTTATAAAAATTTAAGATCAAAATTAATCTTGGTATTGATAAAACAAAAATGATATTTATAACAAAACTTATATTTATATCTATATATAGATGTAATCCAGTCTTATATATATATAAGGCCTGGATTGGTCATATGTTTATGAAATATTTAAATTGAGACGACGATTATCTTTAAAATAGTCTTAGGGTTTTAGGTAAACAAAAATATTTTATACTTTTTATTTAAGTTTTAAGAGTAAAGAAAAAATATATTAAAAAAAAATTACAATATATAAGTATAAAATTCTAATTAAAGGATGTATAGTTAATAATAAGAGTTTGAAATGAAAATTAAGAAATCTTCTGAATGTCTTCCTCAGAAAAAGATTAAAATTCGTGTCCTTCATAGCAAGAATAAATCCATTTTTAGCCACACAAACTTAAAGCCAGAAGATTTCATTTTAGCCGCTCTGGCAAATCCTAAAAGACGGCGCTTGTATGGTGTGAGGGTCTCATTTATATATATTATATTATTATTAATTTCAAAATCTCATCTAATCCTTCTCTGTGATGATTTCATCCCTACAGACCTCTCGAACCATATCGAGAGAAATAACACGAGAATTTTTTATAATAGGACCATATCTATCTATCTAATTAATATGTTCCGGCTTGAGTTCACTTCCCAATTTTTGCACCACTTATAACCGTAGATAAGCTCTCTCCAGGTGAAACAGAGAGCCTATTAATTTCTAAAGACGTGCCCATCGAAACTGCTACAGCTTTCCCTGAATCAGCATTTTGTGTTTTCAAAGTCTGGGCGTTCTTAGTGTATGAAATACATTTCCATCCAACGATTGTGTTTTTAGGAAATTAAGATCTTGAGCTTTTATACCAACACAGTTTTTATGAACCAGATATATGCATATTGAGCACGACGAAATCGAATTATCATTGCGACTGATATTCTTCTTACATTTGTTACAAGAAGGCATCCTTGGTATACTCACTATTTAAAAAAAGGTAATTATATAATAGTAGATTGAGGAAAAAGAAATCCATTATTTTTTCGCTAGATGGCTGTAGTGATATGTATCTCGTGATGTATTGATCATATAGGTTCATACTTATGCTCTTTGGAAAAGTGATATTCCGTACTAAAAAAAATTTCTTCATGAAATTACCTTTAAATTGGTGACAAATGGTAGAAAAACGGTGCATATTTGACCCAAATGGAACAACTATGTTAAATAAAGCTTTGAAATACACGAAAAAATAATGGATTTCTTTTTCCCCAACCTTTTATTGACAATTTGAATGTCTTTAACCTCTACGCCATGGAGGGGGGTTCGTCGTATCATTACTAAACCATATTTAAAATTTTTTAAAGTCTATCTGGTCTTAGATGTATATACAAAAGAATTAAAAAAAAAAAAAAAAAACAGCATGCGATTTCCGCTATTTAGGTACTCTGGAGCAATTAATCGAAAAATTCATTAATGAATTGGTAATTTTGTTACCTATCTTTCAGCAAGCAAAAAACAAAACGAATTTATGTACAAAAAACCATCCATTAGTTATTGAAAGTCGTCACAATCTTAAAAATGATTCGTTAAATTGAAAATATTTTATATTTTACAATTAATTTTTAATATCAATTTGATCGTTGAACACTTCTATGAATTAAATTGAAATTTCTATATTCGTTACGAAATCCAAACTCAATAAATTTAACCAACAAGAATTCTTTTTAATTTTCTTGACCAAGAAAATTAACAAGAAAATTTATTTAATTGTCAACCATAAATTGAAAATTTATATAGTTATAATTAATTTACTATCACGAGATTTTTCCTCTTTTTTCTGTTTGAAGATGTTTGGTAGATTGTAACCAATTTTTTTTGCCTCGAACGAAAGTGAAACTGGTGCAATCATTTGCCAAGACAATCTAATCGAAGGGGAGAAGTTGATATGCTCTTTTTTTCTGTGGGCAAAAACCAAGTGATTTTTCCCACTGATTTGCGAATCGATGCACGCCCCGGGGTACAGGGTCCAGGGGAAGAACTTTCGTATCAACCAACAATTTTACAACCCGTATTCGAGCTCATTCCACTTTGAGAGTTTTATTATTATTATTTTATCCGTACATATTAAACCGATAAAAAAAACCGATGGAGAAAATAAAAAAAAATCACTATTAAAACCGCTCTCTCAATTAGGTATAATATTACCCAAAACTTTGTTGAACAAATTTTCATGGACAAATAAATCAATCAAAATAAAAATGGAAATGCTGAAAAAGTTTAATGTGAATAAAAAAACTTGTACGTGCGAATGATATTTCCAATAAGTTAAACTTCAAAATAAATGATATAATTGAAATCTATGGAAAATCAATAGGAAGCTTAAAACTGTGAATTATTGTCAAGTCCAAACAAGACAAGCTATCATTAAGAAAATAGGTTGGGACTTTATAATTTTTATTCCTTTGTGACACTGTCATATTTACTTAAGCTCAACATAAATTTCATCATCAAGTCCTGGATGCTTTCAAATTTTTTCGTATTTTATATCACCAACATCTCCGAAAAATGGATTAGTACGTTTAACCGAAAAAAACAAAACTGAAATAAATATTAACTGGTACATAAAAAAATGAGAATAAAAAAACAACCAAATTAAAGCCTTCCTTCTGTTTAATTTATATTCACTCCTTCTCCGCCAAAGCTTTATCGATTTTAATACTGTTTTTTCTTATGAGTGGCAAGTTTATAGTTAAAAATAATGACCCTACCTGGGATGTAATAAATGATTTTGATAATCAAAAACCTAAAAGACACTTTTTTGGTTTATGCTGTCATAAAATCAATATTTGCTTCATTTTTGTTTTACTTCTCAACTTTTCAAATCAGAAAATAATTGCATTTTTCACTTTTTTGGGTTGAAAAATAATAATAAAAAAGAAAAATAGATAAAATTTTTTTACTTATTAATGAACAATGGGGAGCCAAATGACAGAAAGATAAATTTAAAAAATCTTATTTTTAATATCTACAAATCTCAACGTTTTGACCGAATCTTCCCGACTTCTTGGGAACACTTTTTGCGAAATAATGTCAAAATTTCAGTAGCAAGATTTTTTTAAATTTTCTTGTGTTTAATTTGACTGCCTTCCTCTGCCTTTCATTAAATATTAGGCCCTAATTTCTATAATTTTTTATTTAATGACGATTACTCTAACTTTTCGATAATGTCTGAGAACACTGGCCCATATTCAGAAAAGACCTTAAGATAATTCTAAACTCTTGGGAAATTTTACTATGCTTTTTTATAAGTTTTTAGAATTTTTTAAGTTAAAATTTTTCTCAACAGTTTGATTAAGAGAATTAAGCGAGCAATCACTTAAGAAAAATTTTAATCTCTAAGTTATTATTTATATTTATATATATATTAATGCATACCCACCATTTTATTTCATAGGAATGTTGATGAATACGGACCTGAATGCTGTCATCATTTTTTTAATTTTTCTTGAATATTTTATTAATTAATAAATTTAGAAAAAAAATTTTATTAAAAGTTGTGTGGATTATTAAACACCATGCCTTTTATTAAATAATTTTTTTAAATAAATTACTTAGACTAAGTGCTTTTTTTAAATCTAAGCCGGTTGTTCAGATCAATTATTTTATTTATCCGTATATCTGGCTGGCCGTATATTAGAAATGGGTGATAGGAGATGAAGTCAGCCAGTAGGGTAATCTCTATCGAAATAAAATGTGATACATTTCGGCTTTAATTAAATAATGCAATCGTCAGTCACTGGATCTGATTGATATGAGCACTAACAATTAAAAATACGGCAACTTTATAAAATAAAAATAAAATTACAGTGTAGTCAGACAATGCATTAGGCAATGAGTTGCACATAGAGTTGTATATTTTACTATACTTTTAAAATATAGAATATGTATGTACATAAGTCTAATTATGCTCAAAAGGGTTTATATACTAAATATATAACAATTTTTATTAATTACAAATAAATAGAATAAATATTAGGAATCAACGAACTCGATGAGATCGCTGACCCATAAAACAGATATAAAAAAATTTTATTAACAAAATCATTCATTTGAGCTCAAAGAAAATTAAATTTATATAAACATGTTATTATTTGGAAATTTGTTTATACTTTGTAAACTTCTATACCTTGCAGGTCTTATAATTGGTCAAATTGAATATTTCAAAAATACTATTTATGCTGGCTATGGAATCTGTTCATCAGCATTTTGCAAAATAGACATATAACAATTGCTAAATCCTATGCACTCCAATTGGTAGTTGAGAGCTCTGTGCTCATAGGGCTTTATGAAGCATTTCTCAGCCACCAGACGTTTACATGTGTCTACCTTCAGAATAAAGGCGCCATCAAAGTCATGCTTTCTCTTTATAGCATGAGCACTTAGGGCACTCCAGTTTTTTTACACTAAATTCATACTCCCTTTTGCGCTCAGAAAATCTCCACGAAGTATGGCCAACATATAGGCTGGTAGGATGAGGGCAATTAACATATAATTAAGTATATAGCATTATAGATGGAGGGAGTACTTTTAGTAAAATACCAATTATAAGAACTAACAATTTATAGAAAATTATAAAGTATAAACAAATTTCCAAATAATAACATGTTTATATAAATATAATTTTCTTTGGGGTCAAATGAATGAATTTGTTAATAACATTTCGGCTTTTTATATCTGTTTTATGGGTCAGCGATCTCATCGCGTTCGTTGATCCCTAATATTTATTTTATTTGCTTGTAATTAATAAAAAAAATTTTATATACACTCGTATTCTGAAGCCTTCACTATATAAACTCTGATGATAATAAATAATTAGACCTATGTACACATTCTATATTTTAAATATATTTTTGTACCCTAAAATATACAACTCTATCTGCAGCTCATTGCCTAATGCATTGGTTTACTTGCTCTCTTTTCAAATATATTTTTAATATTTAACGTTTATTTGTGAGTATATATATATAATTATCTCCCTCTATTTATTAAGCTTCCTCTTTCATATGCGAATTTTTTTATCGACCAGGTAGAGTAGGCTAGTTTTTTGACATTTTCAAACGAACTTTTTTTTTATGTGATAATGTCTTGATAAAGTCTTAATTAAATGTGAAAATTTAAAGGCAAAGGAAAGAGGAGGGGGAATGGAGTTAATCGTAATTTTCTGCTAATCTAAATCTAAAGAAAAAAAAATTAAAGTACATTAAATAAATTAAAATACATTTTAAACGATATTAACTTGTTTTTTTTTTTCTCTCTCTCTTTTTTTGTTTTAATTTTTACGAATAAATTTTTTGTAAAGGTTCGGAGAAAAAGAAAACCAGCCGCTTTTCTCAGGTCCCCTTACACAAATTGATCTGCATAGCTATATCTCACTTATAAAGAATAAATTCTTTTCTCTAAATGAAAACTCAAAATTTTTCTTAGAGATATTTATTAAAAATATCTCACGAGCATAAAAAGAAGATACTACTTTATTTAAGTTTATTAAAGCTTTTCATCGCATTTTATTTACCAAACACTAAAAAAAAAAAAAAACGATCTCAAAAAGAACGCAACTCACGACATATGTTTAATTTTAATTATTCATTTTGTGTTACGATAATTTTTAAACACATTTTAATTGTGTCACTTTTTAAGAAAATGATGATACAATATAAAATATATTTTTTTTTTTACTTTCTCGACTATATATATGTATATATAAAAAACATACATATAGGGAAATTATTCAAATGGGTCTAAGTTTTTCTTCTCGGATTTCATCACATTTAGTTTTTAAGGTTCTCTGAATCTAAAAATAAATTAAATTGAGATTCCAAATAATGATACACATATAATGTATGTGTGTTGCATTAGCTTTTGTTTATATTCTATATGTTTCCGGTCTTTGGCATACAGCTTTTGATCTTGCTACGTATATTTATTTGCCTATGGAAAACATTTATTCTTAATTTTGAGAGGATCGGATCAAGAATGATAGAGATATGTGCATTTTCCAGTATTTTATATAACGTCCCCTCGCATACAAAATTCCCTATGTGCACGTTTTTAATTTTTTAATTTTTTTTATTTTTCATTATTTGTTTTCAAACAGAATAAATACTGTGTATAATCCAAAGATTACCTCTTTATCGATTGCGTTTGTGAATATTTAAATTGTGAAAAACTTAAAATGGCCGAAAAGATGGGCTCGGACCGATATTTAGCATTTTTCATCTCAATGGCGGCTTCTAGGTCTACAGTAGATTTAAGATGACCTGCGCATTGAGAATAACGGCAAAACCGTTGCGGGATGCTACGATGTCGGGCTTGACCCATGCAACATCATTTGCGATACGCGGTTCCTCCAGGAAATCGTAACCTCCCTTGCGGAGTTTAGCCGCTATAGTTTTAGTAAAAGCGTTGTGGCGCATTAGGCGAAAGTTGTGCGTATATCAACATGACAGCAGGATGTGGGTTGCAGCCTCTGTTGCGCCACATCCGGCTCTGCAGCTAACGTCTGCCGAACCACTCTATGAGTTGCGCGTGAGCAAGGAGTTACCCATACGTAAGGATATAGTCTCTGGCAGGAACTTTATCAGCGCACTCCCATATCTAGGAGGTGGAACACTCCAGCTTTCTGTTATCCACAGAAGAGTGGAGGTGCGCTGTCCAGTAGCGCTCACGCTTCACCCTTTTGGAAGAAAGTTGGGAACCATCCCTGACTAGACATTTCTGTGCCCAGTCAAGCTTGGTGAGAATAAAATGGGATCTACTTGCGGCCAGTGAGAGAGTGCCCAAACGAGAAAGTCAAGACAACATTAACCTAGGAACGAACAGCTCTAAGGAGGGAATGCCCAAGCCTCCCGCGTGCACTGGAGCATGGAAAAAACCAAGCGTCGTAACAGGAGCCAAAGCCACTTCCTGAATGGAGCCCTGATCACGCGATAGGCCTCAACTAGGGTTTATCTAATCACTCTTCCCATAGTTAGCTGATACAATTCATGGATGACACAACTCCTAAGGTTCTCCAAACTTTATTGTGGCCTTAGCGGAGCCCTTGTCAAGCGAATGATCGCATCTTTCAGGGTAGGGGGGATCGTACCTGAATGAGCAAAGAACACACCCAGGTACCGCCATGCCTCATTTACCCTAATCGGCCCCAACTGCTCACTCCCCAAGAGCTCCACTATTGGTTCGTCCATCCATTTGACCTTCGTCGTTTTGTTAGAAGGTACTACGGAATGGGACCTACATTTTTCCGAATTTAGGAAAACCGTTCATTCCAAGTGGAGTAAAAAATACATATTTTAATAATTGAAACATTATACCAGTTTCAATGAATGTTTAAAAGATAATATGATCCTCCCATGAAACAAAAAGATATAGTTAACTTTGTTTTGAGGCCATCAAACTTTGAGAGTCTCCCGGGTAGCAACGCTAATGATTTGTGTCGGCACACAAAGAGAGGATTACCATGAAATGACTATGCAAGCAAGGGTTTTCCCACAAGTAATGAGATTCCCCCGACAAATAACGGAATTCTCTTAGGTCCCCAAAAGCACCCTGGCAGTTAAATAGGACAAACCCCAGCGTGTGCCGGCTCAGATCAACATTCAACTTACCTACCACAACACGCGTGCATGTCAATCATTCTATCTCTCTTCAACTACTGTATCTTTACGTAATTTAATCAATTGTTCTTGTTAATACAATCCATGCGTTTTATTCTTCCTCACCACAACCCACAATTGGTGACCTCGATATATACAACATCAACACAATCACGACGCGCAACCGACCGTCGCAGCCGTTTCAATTAAAATTCCATCCTTTTGGCGAGAAAAGACAAAGCTGTGGTTCATTCGAGTGGAAGCGCAATTTTCCGTCGGAATAACATAGTAGAATACAAAATTTAACCATATGGCTCCCATTTAGAAGTGAAGGTTCTCGACGAAATCAGCGACATGAGAGTTCCCGCCCAGAGCAGCCATTCAGCAACCTCAAAATGGAACACAATAAGTGACTTGGGACCTCCACACAGCAGCTGCTATACTGGGAAGAGATAGGCGACAGAAAACTCGAATTCCTTCCACCTTTGGGTACTTGTCCAAATCGTCCTTGAAAACATGCTCAAGTTTATATGTCCAGATGACTTTCACCAGCAGTATAGCCAATACAAAATTTAACCATATGGCTCCCATTTAGCCGATCAGCAATCGAACCCTTCGCGAAATAGCCGACCGAATCCTGGAAGCGACCACTCGGATAATAATGTTGCATTCCATAAACTGCACATCCGACGACCTTGATAAAAATAAGACCTTCATGGGAGATGTCACATAGAGGCTCCCGGTCCTCGGCGATGGGACAATTAAAACCTCTTTGCTCTCAACGGTTCCGTAACACCAATTTATGGATGGATTCCGACGGCGATTAACCTAGGCCGAATTTCGCCTGAAGGTTCATCATAGCGGACATCAAGGACACCACCATCGGAATTGACTTCCTTTCAAATTTTGGCCTCAGTGTGGACTGTCGCAACAAATGCCTCCGGGACACCAACAACTCGCACTCCAGCCCTGGTAACATCACTCACGCGCCTTCGTCGAAGTAATGGGATTCCCTCGACTAATAACGGAATTCCGTTAGGATCTCAAAAGCACCATAGAACAAAGGCACCATGGCAGTTAAAAAGGACTAAAGCCCAGCGTGTTCCGGCTCTGACCACTATTCAACCTACCTGCCTCAACACCCGCGTATGTCAATCATTCTCTCTCTCTTCAACCAAACTGTATTTTTACGTAATTCAATAAATTATCCTTGTTAATACAATCCGTTTTATTCATCCACAAACCGACCCACAGACTTATTTGATTGCTCTCATTTAGGATTGTAGAAAATGAATTAAAAAGAAAAAAGCGGGCAGAATCGAATCATGTAAACTTACACAATTTTTCCAAACATTCAGAGGGGATTAAAAAAATGTGAATAATAGAATTTTTTTCTTAAATATGCATAAAAATTAAGGAAAATGCAAATTAAATATAATACTCATTAAAACCTTTTTAATTTTTAATTTTAATTTAAAATCTTTTTTAGAGATTTGTGTAAATTTGTTTGTTTGTTTCATGTTTGGTTCGATCCCCATTTCTCTACAAGAAGTATATAGAGGCCTGTCTGGTCTTTTATCCAAGTTTTATCTTTCACCCTCAACTTTATAAAACAAGTATAATACAATCTTTTAAGAGGACGGGTGGAATTTCTCAAACTATTCAGGTGAGAAATTTTAACAGTAGTAAAAAAGAAATGAGAGGATTATTAATTTCTTATAACGGCGTGTGGAATTCCGTACAATAAATGTTCTTAATCTCCTTCTTGTCTCTTTGGTTTATTTATTGATCGGTACATTTGGCAGAGCACAAGATAAAAATAAAAACAGGCATTTTTTATTTGAGATTTTCTTATATTAAAAGTTCAAAAATTACTGCATCCGTCAGCAGGTGCTGATGTTTAGTTGCATGATCATCATGTTCTTCTCTCTGGTGGTCCCAAAAAGTTTTCCCCTACCCATACTCCTAGCTTGGTACCTCATTCCAGTTAAAGCCATTAAAGCGGTTTTGGTAGCATCGAACGGCTACCACCAAAAGAGAAATTTCAAACGAAAGCTAATCACCTTCATTGATTTCACAGAGACTTTATCGACTTGTGAAAATTAACCCTCACCTCTCTCTCTTTTTTTTTCTTCTTCTAGGGCACTGGAAACAAATTGAAAAGTTTAAAAAAAAAATTAAACTTTATTGAATATATATGCTTTGTTTAAAGGTAAGCTAATATTGATTTGGGTGATATATTTATGATAATTATTGAGCGATAGTTCATGGAATTAACATTGACCTCCATGAACTAGATAATATATTGATAAGGAAGAAAAATACGAATTTGTTTTAACTCTTACTTTGATTAGAAATAATACTTTAAAAATAATAAAAACTAAATTTACAATTGAAAATTTTTAGAAATTAGGGTGTTTTAACGTTTAAAAAATTTTCTTATATGAAAAATGTGTTTATATTGTAATTAAATTATTCCATTCATTTTATCACATATAATTAAATAAATTTATAAATAAATTTCTCAGATAATCAAAATTGACTTTTTTAACTGATTAAAAATTCATTATTTATAAAATAATTAATATCATTATCAGTTTTAATAAAAAAATAATTATGAAAATATACATAAATTTAATTCATATTTCAGAAATTGTCTTGAATTATTAATCAGAGATAATTAGGGTACTATTTATTTTTTTTCAAATTCTAAAATCAAAATGAGATTTTCTTAAAGGTTCAGGTGATAGATTTTATAATTTTTTTCTAATTAAATATCCGGAAAGAATAATCTAGTCAAGGATTTGATTTTAGACTGAAATAATTATTATTATTAAATATTCATTTATTAGTTCTTATTTGGTCTCTTATTTTGCATATTAGAATATTAAATAAATTCATATATATTATAATTTAAAATTGTTACTCATTCACTTTATCCTCCCCTTCTTCTTTTGAGTTTTCTTAGACTAGAGTTTCTACAGTCACTTTAGGAGAAATGATGGACTTTAATTCGGCAGAACATCAATCATGGTAATACCTGTAAAAAAGTGTCAATGCAAAAACACTTCTTCTGTGGTTGAGTGGGTGCAAGGAGGCAGTTAGAGAATCGCCTCCGATCAGTCTCACAGCACGCTTTTGAATCGCATCAAGGGAA
This sequence comes from Anisolabis maritima, assembly GCA_010014785.2. Lineage (NCBI taxonomy): Eukaryota > Metazoa > Arthropoda > Insecta > Dermaptera > Anisolabididae > Anisolabis > Anisolabis maritima. The sequence goes on along the minus strand of JAAAKE020096200.1, from coordinate 1,932 downwards.
GAAAGAGCTACTTAGAAGCCCATCTCCATAGATGGTACCTATACTCAAGACACGGATGAATCTAAGCCTTGTATAGTTGTAGAAGTTGGTGAGAGGAGAAATAATGCTTGAAAGCCCCCGAGCAGCAGATTTGGCGACCGCAGAAATATGGTCATTCTAGGAAAACCTTGGGGCAGCTGGGTCTCCCTTGCAGTTGGCATAGAGGACCTTTTCGGCTTTGCAGACTTCTGATGGGTGGGTTTCCAGCGCATTTGCCACAAACGGCTTTTTTGTGGCAGAAAGCTTTTGTGTCGAGATCTGCTGACCATTCAAACACCTTATTGGGCCTGGCCTCCTTTTGGAGTTGACCCAACGGACGTTAAATCCGCAATTAATACTTTCATTTGAGCTACTAGATATATAAATGAAAAGCCAGCACACGGAGCAGATTTAAATGGTTAAATAAAATTGCAAGTAATTGCAATTTGTGTTGCCTAAAATGGAAATTTTTAAACTCAGCCTTCAATTGAGATATCTTGAAAATTATTTTTTAATTGTTGGGTTAATCGAATAGAATCTTTTTTTTTAAATTTCTTGAAGATTGGTTCATTACATGAGGTCTGATAATACCTCTGAACAGACATCCTGAGAGAATTTTGCCCTTTATATAATATAAAGATGATAATCTCATTCCTCCTTTCTTTAATCTCGAATCATTTTGAGTAACATCTCTTAACAACAAACAAAAACCTATTAACACTAATTAAATGCCTAAATTATAGAGGATGCAATAATAAAGATTCTTTATATATTTCAGGCTGAGTTTAATTTTGAAAAATGAGAGGGAAGGACAAAATTAAATCAATTAAAACAGAGAATTAATGGAGAGAGCATACTGGGATCAATTTTTCATTAATTTATTTATTAATTGCAAATTTGCCATTAGTTAGCCCAGTAGGGTGGAAAGAGATCGGCTTGAGAATAAAAAAAATCAAAACTGATTAGGGAAAAAACTAAAGAATATATTAGGAAAAACAATTGATTATTTTTAATTACTTTAGTAAATTGAATTTTTTGAAATTCATCTTTTCAACACTTTCAAACAATCCAATCCAAATTCCATATATATTATTCATTAAAGTAAAGCCTAAACAAAAGCAATATAAATAAAATTTACAAAGATTGCATTAATTTTTTTTTTTTTATTATAATTTATTTTTCGTTTCATTAAAAATAATTAAAATATATAGAGTGCAATGGATAACATCATTAATCCCAGAACCTTAAAATAATGCAACAATAATTATTTGTAGACAGAATAATTTCCTTTGCAATGTAGTTAAATTGAAAAATGTATGTTTAAGAAATAATAGATTTTAAAATAAACAAAGGTACAAAAATTCCATATAAACCAATCTTATCAATGATGGGTATCATTGGTGGGGCAACCTATGTAAGAGAGGAGTAGTCATCAGCTGTCATTCGATTCAAGATTGATCGATCATATGATTTACGACACTTAAAACCCAAAAAAGTTGAATGTGATTTTATTTTATCTCCTGTAAGTAAAAAATGTAAAAAGAAATTTTAAAATGCACTGAGGATGGTTGCTGTTAAGTGACCAAAATATCTGCATTAAAGTGAGGTGATGAGAGAGTGAAATAAATAGTGGTTATATTTTCCTTGAATTCTTCAAGTAATTTATTTGATCCTTTCTCCAAAACCAGCTTTTTATATATCCCGTTTCAGAGCAACCCATTTCTTGATAAAAACCCCGTGCCTAAGTACGTAGCCCTCCAAAGGCAGACTGTGCAGCTAGTTATATATATACGGATTTGAGCATATATATATATATATATATATATATATATATTTGTATTATATTGGGTAGTCGAAAAAGTCTTTTCGTATTTTGTCCATAGATGTCGTTGGAGTCGTATATCTCCAGTGCTA
>JAAAKE020096189.1:0-13503 GCA_010014785.2 Anisolabis maritima | reverse complement strand
TTAATATATTTTGATATATCTTTTCAAACAATTTTTTTAGAGCTTTAAAAACAAGAGGAAACACTCCAAAATATGGACTTTTGTTTCATTCAACATTTATTGGAAAAGCAGGAAACAAAAATAAAGGGAGAATAAGTCGTTATTTGGCTAATAAATGTTCAATAGCATCTAGAATTGATTGCTTCCTTGGTAAGTATTTATTTATTTTGTAAAAGAAATATGTAATAAAAAAATTTTTTAATTAATAAATTAGCAGCGATTTTTTATGCACCAGACTTCAAACTTATACAAAATGCTATTTAACTGATTTCGACTCTTAGTTTAACCCTCGTCCCTTTCATTTTTGCTGGTTTCTAAAGCTTTTTTCTTGCGATTAGCCATCCATAATTCACTTTTATTATTTATTTATTTTTCGTTCTTACCTTCCAATCCTTGCTTGAGTGAATATTCTATTAATTAATTGGTTAGATATCTTAGTTTTCTATTAATTTATATAATTAAATTTATAAAATGTAAAATATTTTCCTAATTTCACATAATTTTTTTTCTTTATAGAAAATCCTACCAAAGTGTTTGGTGAAAAACTAAAACAACAAGTTGAAGATCGTCTTAAATATTATGATTCCGGTGAAATTCCTAAGAAAAATATTGATGTCATGAAAGAAGCAATTGATGAAGCAGCTCTGATTCAAATAGAACCAGAAAAGAAAAAAAAGAAGAAGAAGAAACGCAAAATTAGTGAATTAGAAAATGGAGAAGGTAAAAAATAAAAATTATTTTAAAATACTGAAATTTCTAACAACCAATTACGTATTCTTTGTTTAAAATACAACGTTTCCCTCTTTCATTCTTGCTGTAATGAATTTAATACTAGTATACAATGTTATTGATTTAATTGTGATTCATTTGCTTAATATACAAAGTTTTGACCTCTCATTCTGTGGCCTTATTTAGGTACAAATCACAAATAATCTTACATCAAAATTTCTACTAACTGAAGTGTTGAAATTAAGAATTTAGATCAATAAGTGTAAAATTCTTTCTAATTTAAAATCCAAATTGTACCTGAACGGAACTAGAGGACTAAATGTTGTATCTTATGCAATTGAACTGATGAATAGATAAAGTATTTAATTTAATAATAAAAGATGAATGGAATTGTGCAGTCAAGAAAAAAAATATTTTATTTTCTGTCGACTTTTGGGGTGCAAGTCACATCCTTCCTCAAGACTTAAAATTGTAATACATAATATCCGTTCATCTTTTTTCTTCGCCTTTAACCAGTACTTCGACATATTAAATAGAGATGCGACAAAAAGGTGCAAATCGGTCCGTCGTACAAATTGAGTGGAGGGAGAGTTTGACATAGAGTAGAAAAAATGAATGCCTTAAGTTCGGATAACTCGTGCTCTCATACATATTCACAAGATGTCAACCTCTGCCAGAATCTTGTACACTGCTTACAGCATTATTTCTCCATCGTTTTTAATAATGATAACAGCTTTAATTTCCAAAATAGTATTATGGTAAAATTCCCTTAGGAGTAAGTGAGTCGAAATGTTATATTAAAAAAAATAAAAAGCAGAAAAAAGTGTTTATTCAATAATAAAAACAACTATGTAAGTTTTAATTCTAAAATTTCTGAAATTTTTTTCTTTTAGTAAATGAAACAGACCTTTCTATTTCGATTAATAACGCTTCCGAAAGTGAAGAACCTAAGAAAAAAAAAAAGAAAAAAAAGAATAGTGAATCTGAAACTCAAGGTAAAAATTTTGTTTTATAAAATTAATTTATGGTTGTTTTATTTTTATATTAATTATTATCTTTTTTTTTTATATATATATAGAAACTAATATTTCTTCGGAAAATATCGAAGTGAACGGGGGAGAAGTTAGAACAAAGAAAAAGAAGAAAAAGAAAAGTATCACTAATGATGAATAACCGCCAATTAAAATTAATTGTCCCAATTTTTAAAAAAATATTGTACATAGTTAAATATCTGTCCCTTTGGAACAATTTGTCTATTATTTCATTCATATTTCTTTTTTATTCTTTCATAGAATTTTAATAAAATTTAATATTAAATATTTTACCTATGAGGAATATTAAAATTTTTCTTTTTTTACATTAAAAGCCTTTACATACTCAATTTCAACTTGAATTCCTCATATCATTTTACTTTCCTCGCTTTATTCCTGCTTTAAGATGAAGTCATAAAAAAGAGGAGGTTGATTCACTGTATCTGCTAAGGAAAAGTTAAATAGAAAAGATAGTATAGCTCTGTCTGGATAGATAACTTGTCAATCCACGTACTCTTCAGGATATCTTTTCTCGTTGCAAATGTACGTGAAATTATTATGTGGTATAATTATAAATAATAAGTGTAGCGATACTCAAATGAGAGCCCGTAAATATGCAACTTTATCCCAAAAAGAAGGGATGGTGGATTGTTATAAAAGAGGTTGTATGAATAGAAACTATTTAAATAATTCTATACTACTACCGCTCTCGGCATTCCAGATCAGTCCTTGGCTTGGCTTTCCATCGAAGTGAATGAGAGTAAGAAGAGTGCTTTGTGGGGTCTTTTGGGCTTGACAGTTGGAGGGTTATTTTAGAATATGTAATTTTTAGACCGGGCAGGGCATGCCTCCCACATGTTATCTGTAATTTTTTTGTAGTTTTTGAATTTTTCTTATTGTTAGAAATGATTTTTACTTTTTTTCTTTGCTGCTGAAAATAATTATAACAATTTATAAGCAGAGCTGTAGCTAAAACAGCCCTTCAAGTTTTTTCCTCAATTATATCTCAATTTTTTTCTCTTTTCTCACATATAAAATATTCCGGCATTCTTCATTATTTTCTGTATAGAAAAAAATTAGCCTAGTGAGTTTGGCTAGAATGGAAACAATATTTTTTAAAGGATATATAAAAATACTTATTTTAAATATTATATTCATTTTATTAATATATTTTGAGGAATATTTTATTATAATGGAGACGATGTAAAAAATAGAAAATTAAAATATCATAATACAACAATTAAGGAAGATTTTATTTTTTATATTATAGTCTTGGGCTCTTATATAACATTATAAACATTCTACAGGTATTCCTGCAAGGTGGATCGATTTTCTAAATCTTATAAGAAATCTCAATGAATTAATATTCCAAATTATAGCATACCTTGCTTTCCTTGGCGTGCCCTTTTTTTTATGATGAATTTTTAAGGCACACAAGAAGAGAATATTTGTATGAATTAGAGTGAAAAAACTTGTTATATATATATACACACGGAATAACATTTTGTTCGTGTTTATTAAGAAACCCGTCACCAATTCTTAAATTTCGCTTTAACAATTTTTTTTAAAGAAAAAAACAATTACAAAGGAAATTAAATATATGAATCACAATAATATCAATATGATAACACCCTTTTAAATATCTAAGTTAATATAAATTACCTGCAGGACTAGGGAAAAATAATTTGTGACGCGATGAAGTAAAATAAATTATCCTGCTTTGACTCAAAATATTTTTTGGTCAAAAAAAATACTATATAAATCAGTGATTCTCAACCTTGTTTATAGCTATTAAGATTATTAGAATAGAAGGATAAAATCTGAAAATTGGTATTTTATTATTTTTAAATAAAAATTATATATTTTTTTCATGTGTGCCCAAGTTTTTAATATATGGCGGTCCCCTTAAAACTAATAACGCCCACATGTTGAGAAACACTGCTATAAATCAAATATATCATCTGACCCTGCAAACACCTTATCACACGAAGACATTTTTCACTATTAAAAGATTTGTGATATATAATTTTTTGTGCTCTAAAAAACAATGCTTTTATTATTAAATAAAAAGCTGCCTTAATTTTTTATGAAACCATAATAAAAAAAAATTCATGATATAATAAAATCTTAAGTAAATTCAAAAGAGAACCCAGCACCAATGAGCAAATTTTCTTTTAATAAGATATAATATTTACAAACAAGTTACACATAAATATATATAAATTTATAAATATTTATGTGTAATTTATGAATTTATAGACATATCTACAAATGTTCTGTGTATAACAAAACTAAATTACGATAAAATAAAACAACAATCTTAAATTAGACTAATTATTTCTCTTAAAAAGTAAAAATAACGTAAAATCTTAAAATTATTATTGCTTTTATATGTATTTAAAGGAACATTTCATTTGTAGAAATGGGAAGCAGAAAGACAAAGAAGCAAATAAAATAAAGTTTCTTTTAAACTTGTCATCGATGTTTTCGACTTTCATCATCTTCATCAGATTATAACTAAGTTTATGTGGGAGTATTTGCTGATTGTGCATAAATACCGCCTACGAACTCGAACCGTGATCTTCCAATTTCAAGGTTGTTATGAATATCCAAAATATCAACGAAAAGTTGAAATAAACTATTTTATTTCTTTCTTTAGATGCTAGCATCTCATTTCTTCAAATAAAACTCCCAAAGCTATAAAACCAAATGAACCATTTTTTATTTTATTGATTTTTATTTGTGTTTATTTACATATTTTTTTAGTTTTTTTCTAAAATGGGTAAAATAGTCGGCGTCTATCCATATTCTTTTTTAATCAAGAAACTAAAAAGTCTGTTTATTTAATACATTTAAATAATGATAATTAAAATGAATAATTAACTTAAATAATTTATTAATTATGACGTTTAGATTCTTGATTAATAGAATTTAAAAATAAAACGATAAAATAAAAATTTTATTATTAAATAAACAATTTTTTCCATTTTACTATCTTAAATTATTTATATAAAATACAATTTTTCTATGATTCTGTGGCCTTCAGCTAACAAATAAATATTTGTTCAAAAAAAATAGATATAAATCAGTCCGAAATGAAATGAGCACAGCTCCTCGATGTTACAAGACATCTTAGTTTGATTCACAAATTGTATTTTGTATAAATAAATTAAGAAAATAAAATTGGAAAAGTTGTTTTTTTTAACAATGATAACAACCATGGAAGCTTTAATCCTAAAAATAAAAATCTTATTATAATGGTTTTATAAAAATATTCAATTTTGGAAATGTTTTATTTTGGAATTATGAAGTAAAAATAAAAGCATTTTATTAATGTTGATGAGAGTGATAGAAGAATTGGATAAAAATTAAAAAAGCGAGGGAGATATGTTTTTCAGAAAAGTGAAATGTTTAGATTCATTTTAACTTTTTTCCTAAAAAAATTTTTTTTTTTGAATATAGGCTAATGGAACTGATTAAAATTTAAATTACTTTTAATTATAGTCTATTTCAGAGGTTTCCAAACATTTTTTTAATGATTTTTCGGGGGCGTTCTAGTCAGAACATAGGTCTACCACTTACAATTAGCATTTAGTGCTAGTATTAGATTCCTTAAGGTAATAATAAACACATATTTCAAATTCACAAACATTTTATGTAAAAATTATTAAATACTTATTTTTGTATCAAAATTGATATTTTGGAATCTTTCGGGTCTCCCCAGTGTCTCGGCGCACACTTTTGGTACCTCTGAACTATTTTATATTTAATTAAGCCAACTCTAAAAAATTTGACTTAAATATCAAATACCATTAAAGCTTTAAATAGCAACTATAGTTAAAAGAAATTTAAAAAATTCTTAATTATCTTTTTTCCCCACTAATTTAAAAGAAAATATAAGCATAACAATTCAATAAATTGATATTTATAGAAAAGTTAAAAAAGAGGAATGCAAAATTAAAATAAGGAATGCTCCAATTTAATTTTTTTCTTATGATTTTTTAAATGGTTAATAAAAATTAAAAAAGGGAAGTTTTCATAAAATTTGAGAGATCGTATATATTGAAATTCATTTATAGGGGAAACTTGGCATTTTGGAAGATGCTGGACTATTCATAGCAAGCTGATTCATAGATGGTGCATTGTGGTTGGATTTGCCATTTCCAGTCAGGCCGCCTGAGATGCTCAAATTATCAATATTGATATTTAAATTTCCAGTATTGGTCCATGTGCTGCCCACCTTCAAAATAATATCGAAATCATATGATTATTTTATCTCTTAAATTATATATAATGATAAACTCTTTTTCCGTATATTATGTTTTATTAGTAAATTATGTGAAGAGAAGTAAATTGGCTCGGTTCTTGAGAGCTCTGGATTAAAAAAATACATGTAATAGTTATAATATTACTAGGAATAAATCTATGACTAAGACCAATTAAAAAAAAATCGGAAGTGGCTTCCCCTCCACTTTCTTGAATACACATAAATCAGTTTATCGGAAGTGGACCAAATTTTAACAGCGGTCTCTGATTTTGTATATATTATATTATATTTTGATATAATGTATATATACATGTGACTCATTTCAGTGAAATCACATTTTGAGTTATTACGATTTTTAGAAAAACGTTTCAGTTAAAGTACCACTTCCAGTTGTCGGAAATAGCCCAAAAGTTGTTAGAGATCTATGATTTTGCTGTAATGTAAAATTTGGTTGATTGGGTATTTTTATAAATAATTGTAAGTTCAAAAAAATGTCCTGGATAAATTTTATCATCAAATATAGCAAGGGTTTTCAAAAAATTTTTTCTTAGATTGATACATATACCATATTATTTATATTTAAAAAATTGATATGAAGTTAATTCAGCATGTTAAATATTAAAAAAATAAATAAAAAAAAAATGGTTAAAATTAAAAAAATTCTTACCGAAGCGGGATAATTGGAAGACATAAAATTATTGTGAGTTGATATCTTTTGATGATTATTTGATGGCAGCGCAGAAGGAATTAAAGGAGGTCCCCCAAGAAATGCATTACTCATTGAAGAAGATCCTAGAGTACATTTTTTAGGTTTAATATATAAAAAAAATGATTATATTGAATTATGGAAAACGTTTATTAAAAAAGATTAATTTAAACATTTTCAAATGAATTAAGATCCTCTCTAATAGACTGATCAATAACTATAAGTAAATCGCTAGCATTTTTTTTAATAATTGGATGTGTTGACAAAGAATTAGCAAGAGTTGAAAGCCAATTTCGATATTCCATTAAATGTTGAAATAAATCTGTTTTTAATCGAGAAGTTGGCGTAGAAATTATTGCAGCCGCGACGCATCTAATGACGGCAAGAATAATTGCTGGTTCTCTTGCAAATCGAATATACCAAACAGCATCTAATAATTCTTTGGCCATTCTTGCTGATGCTGGAATATTTTGAGCACACACCATAATTGACGCTAAAGTTTGTAAATAACGTTCTAGAAAGTAAGTGTTCTGTTCGAAATTTCTATCTGTCTCAGATGAGCTTGATGGGGCAGTAAATCGAATTCCCGGGCATCGAGTGGTATTTCCCAAAAGGGGGAAGAAAAAAGCCTCAGCCACTTTGGTGAATTTATTTATCTGACCTGATTTTATTTTAGTTGCAGAAGCAAAACGTCTCGTTTTTGCTTCAATACGTTGTTTGACAATATCATTTATTATTTGGCAGGGTTTCTCGTCAATTTCCACACTAGTTTCCTTTTTTACTTTTGATAATTCGTGTGCGGAACCTGCAAGAATATCTAACATTCTTATTCGTGTAGAAATATCATCAATTATTTGTTCCGAAGAAAATCTTTTTGCTAAATGTTTCGCGCATTCTTCAGGATAAATACATACAATCGCTACACACGAGGCAAAACGTTTTTTGTCAAAATCGTCAACACTAGTTATTGTATCCAAAACTAAAACAACATCTAATAGAAGAATAGCAAGCGCAACATCTTCATCAGGAAGTTTCGAATTAATTAGATCTAAAGAACATTCTAGAGCTTCATGCTTCACTTCCCAATCTTCATTATTTGATAACGCCTCTAAAAGATCTCGCACATGCTTAGGTCTTTTTTCTAATGAGAGTTTTACATCATTAGACATATCATAAGGTTCCAAATCATCATCGCTATCTAAAGAACCATACTTATCTGAATTTATTTCTTCTTTATTAATTTCTAATTTTTCTTTAATTTCCACTTTAGAATCTCCTTTCTCTTCTTTAATTATATTTGCTTTACCTAACATTTTATTAATATGAATTTCATTTAAGGGTTGATACGTTGGCTCAACATTTCGTGGCAAAGGATTAAAATTATAATCTTCGTATGATTTTAAATTCTCAAGAATACTATTAGTTGACTCGGTCATTCCTTCGTAATCAAAACTAAGTTCAGGATGTTGTTTAGAGTCTTTGATTTGATTTTGTGTAAGTAATCGGCAAACAATTTCAGCTGTGATCATTCCAAGTGCTCGAGTGATTTCAAGAGAGGAATGCAAATGAACAGGAACTCCTTGAAGAAGACGTTTCTGGATTTCAAAAATTGTCTCCTGTTGTTGATCTAATTGGAAAAGACTTTGGGAGCATAATATAATAGCCTTTGCAATGTAGATTTGTTGATCAACTGGAGTGTTATCTATAGTTCGAGGACTTATCCATATATCTAGTATAGAAAATAAAACGTCTTTAATACATTTAACATTATTTAAAGAGAGCAAATATCCAAAAAGATTTGGCAAAATTAAGGAATCTAAATCAGAAGTAAAAAATTTTAAAGGAATTTTCACAGTGATGGCATATTTCCAACCTCTAAAATTTAATATATCACCTAATAAATTTTTAACGCCATCTTTAGATGAGGAATTTTCTAATATCATTAATAAAAAAATATCAATAGATTCTCGGGTTAAATTTTGAAAAAGAATTTGAATAACATGAGCAGTCTTTTTACATTTTTGAGACATTTTTGTGAATATTCTAATAAGAGATATTAAACCTAGAGAATTTCTAGAAAAGTTTGAATGTATGATGATTTTACTCATTAAAAGAGCAGTCGGTTCGATATTGAAGTAATAACCTTGCTTATGAGCTTCGGATAAAAATGTAATTATTTGAAAGAGATGGGCACAAAGCAAATCTGAGAAATTATTTGGAATGAAATATTGACTGAGTTCATGTTTGAACTTATTTGCTAATCTATTAGGAAGAGTTATAATACTATGAACAAGTTGTTTCCAAGAATCTAGAATACTTTTACGAACAATATATTCCACATCATTTCCTTCTTCATTCCTGGAGAGATCATAAATAGCTGCTGGTAGTGCGTCGCAAAGAAATAAATTTTCCAAAAGATTCTGAATATGATCAAGTAATGAACATTGAGAGAGATTTGCTATTTTTTCTAGAAGAAGCGAGAGAGCATGATGAAAAGTAATGGCTCCTGCCTCAGGACAAAACCAAGCTATTTCATTTGGCGTATCAATCGCTCGAGTTCTTCCCGGCCAAGTGAGAATCCAAACTTCAAGTAAATCACGATAATAATGTTCAATTAGAAATCTTGAGGCTGCAAGTTCCTCATCGAATGAACAAAATTTTTGAGGTGTAAACATTCCAGGTAAAGAATTGGAGAGCTGTGTCATCAGTGGAAGTAATTTATCCCGATGAGTAGTAGAAAGCGCAGATTTGACGAGTGTCTCTATATTCTTGATTGCCGATGCCTCTGGAATGGAATATTTCTAGATGCCTTGTTACATATTATTTAAATTTCTTCTATCATTCATGAATTGTGAATGAAAAATCAAATAGTGAATAGTTATAATCAAAAAAATAAATTTATTGTTTGATGAACACATGGTTTTTGGTAATCTTTTAAAATTAAAAATATCTACTATTAATAAAGGTATAAAATATTATAAATTCTCGACAATGTATTAAAATTTTTTTTACTTGAATCTATTTCAGTTTTTGTTGAACAAAAAGTAAGAATCATTTTAATTTTTCTTAATAGTTTAATATAAAATTTTTGTATTTTTTAGTTAAAATTGTTTCAATAAATAATAAATAATTTCTTCTCTAATCATAAGCCCAAAATAAGAAATATTTAAAAAACTCACCTGAATTATTAAAATTTGGTTCAAGCGATGATCCCGTTAGAAGAGAATTAGAATTATTAGAAGTGTTCACAGCCGTATTAGAGAAAAGATCAGTTAAAAGATCTGTATTCGATTTATCAAAACCTAAAAATAAATATTTGTTATAAATAAATTCCTTTGAAAAAGCATAATATTAACATGTCTTAATATGTATATAAAAGTCAAATGAAATAAATAATAGAAGCAAGAGAACAATTTTTCAAAACAATAAATATGTGAACCAAATGAAATTTAACATCCAGGACCTACAGTTTAAGAAATAATTTTTAACATTTTTATTGTAAACACTTTATTTTTAAATGAACTTTGTTTTTTACTTCTTTTTTTTATTTTATAAGATCTTTTTATAGTGTTATTTTAATATTTATTGTATTTATTTTATAAAATTTTATATATTTTGGGGATGGCTCCTCTCTTAATAAATAAAAAAAAATAATAAGAAAGATTAAGGTTTATTAATAAAAAATAGGCAAGGAACTTTTTATCCATCATTAACCATATCCTGGATATAGAAGATGGGGCCGCCTTACAACCATATCGAATATTCAAGTCCCTTGATACCAAGGTAGAGATCTCGTCTCATGTACAAAATGTTGATAAAGCATCAAAAATTCGGTACAAATATGAAAACATTTTTAATATGGGTCCATGGTTTGGTCAAAATAGCCTCCGAAATTTAATTTTTTTTTGTCTCTTCGGCATCTGAGACCATTTAAACGATATGTGATATATATTAGTTACGATACAATGATCCAAACATTTATATTTTTCGGCCACAGGGGGGGAGGTTTAAATTTTACTAAATATTACAATTTGGATACTAACATCTATAAGTCCATATTATTTTGAAACCGTTGTGAGCGGAGCGAACAATTTAGTAACCGTTGCATCAAATTACGAACGAAACGCAGTTTCAAGTTCATTGCAGCAATACAGCTTTGCGCATTCCCAGATATTTAATATTAGTTTTAGGTTATGTTGTTTGGATAAATTAATATCTTTTCATTAAATTTAAAAAAGAAAAAAAAGACCAAGAGAATATAAGAGTTTTTTCTATGATAATTTTTGTTTGTGTGTATTCACCCAATTTTTTTTGTTTTTAACCCCCCCCCCCCCCCCCTCAACAGATTGTTAAAATTGGTCCAGGGCTGAAACAAACGTCTTAATTATTATCATTATATTATATGAGTTTCAAAAGATTTGGTCCATAGGATGGAGAAAAAATCGTGGTGCGTGATAAATAGCGAGGACGTTTTTTACCGTCTCTTCAAATTTTAAATATATTAAACACTCTAGGGCTATACAGTTGTAAAGTTACATCCTTTTCCGATGAGTAGTTCCAGAAATAAAAGCTTTTACACATAGGAACGATTTTTTTTTTTGCATTTTTCAATTGAAATAAATTTTTTAAAATTGGAGGGTTAATTTTTTCATCATCATACTTTCCTCTTACTAATTATATAGTGCGGCAAAATAAAATTTTTATACATCAGTAAGATTAAATAAGATCATCATTTTATATTTATTTTAAATGAAAATATTTATGCCAACAAGCGAAAGAAAGTTATTATTAATTTAAAGTACTTATTAAAAGAAAATGTAAAGCCACCGAATAAACAACCATGAAAAATAAGAACGAAACGTCTCTTATAGAAATGTAATTTCGAAAGGGAGGTAAACTAAATCAATCCTAAATCCCCAAAAAAAGTGTATCTCTTAGAAAGCATTTTATTTATAAATAGATATCTTAATATAAGATAATTTTATTGATGTTTCATAAACAGAGATCAAGAAAATAGAGGTCATATCATCATTCCCTAATAATAACTAATGATAATAACAAAGTTTAAGATACATTTTCAAGTAGATACCAAGAGATTTAGATTGAAACTTGACCAAGTTTCGACACAAGTTGTCGTTATAAGAACATATTTTGAAAATTTCATTACAATGGAACCCAATAGTAATCGTAGAAAAATTCAATTTTATGTTATTATTTAAAAGATTTATACGTATATAATAAAAAAAAAGAAAATACAAAAAAAAAATTTTAATAGGAATGAGAAGCTGGGTTGTGTAGTGGTTTAGTAATGAAGATAAAGCCAGCAATGTATCGCTTCACCTGATACCCTTTATTGGAGTAGAGTCATGGCTCTGATTTAATAATGAAGGTCAATTTGTTCGCTTGAACGATAAAATTAATAATTAGATACCAAGTTATCTAAATAAATATACATGGATAAGAGTTATATGTTATATATGTTTACGTTTATATGACTTCGAATGCTGAAAGACAAAAAAGAAAAGCAAAAACCATAAAACGTCAAAAATTTGAAAAATAAAAAAAAAGAGAAGTGAGATATTTAGTATGATATAGATGTTGAATATTTATTCCAACCTGGAAGGTTTCCATTGCTAGATGATTGAGAAAGAGTATTTGTAGCAATCAAATCTACACTATTTCGGTTATCAGGCTGAGAATTAGAAAATGCAGTTGAAAAATCGGCAAATTCATCATTGCCTGTGTTAGATGTATTTGCAAATGCACTTGCTATTCCAGATGGTGGGGCCGCTGTAAAATCTCCAAATTCAGAAGTAGAGGTGGTATTAGATCCAGTTGGGGCAGTTGTTCCAGCTCTTGGATCGAAATCATCTTCATCAAGATTTTCTTTTGCAGAATTATTAGAGATATCAGCAATAAGTGTTGAACCCCCACTAGTAGAATTAGTCGATCCTCCATTTCGTTGAGGGGAATTTATACTCTTAGCCGGACTGTTATTCTAATAATAAAAAAAAAATATTAAGTTTAATATATTTAAAAAAACCAATAGAAAAATATATAACCTTTGATGAACTAGTGTCTTTGCCATAATTAGCCGCTGCACCCAGATCAATTTTTTTAAGCGGTCTGTTTGAGCGTGTTGGAGTGCCAGTTTTGGAACCTCCTAGATTTGTTTTTGAAGGTAATGAACCTATTCCGATTGAATTGCTTTGATGATCAACACTTTCAGAATCTCGATCGCGATATTCCTTTCGTCGGTTATTCGATGAATAATCACCTTGATCAGCATCGGAATCGTAACGAGTTCCTTCATCACTTGAAAAAATTATTAATTAATATTATTATAAAATAATAATATATTATTATTGTTGATTGGAATTTTTTATATGCATTAGATAATAAAAATATTTTCAAGTACTAATAAAAATACTGGTAGGTATTATGCAATTAATTTTCTCTTGAAGAGAAAGTGCATTATTTTAGGTTAGATTTTCTAGACTAGCTTATGTGTCGTGACCCCAATTTAAGTCACTAAATAGAGGGTGCGAAAATTTTCACAAACGATCGTCAAAACCTGAAATGAATTGATTGATGCTACATGTCTATAAGTATACAAGATAAAATGTACCCTTTATGCAATGGCCAATTCATATATTTTATTTTAGTCTTTTAATGAAATCAAACTATATTTTATCCATCTAATGCGTTTTTTCAATTATTTTATAGAACTA
>JAAAKE020096178.1:0-19468 GCA_010014785.2 Anisolabis maritima | reverse complement strand
CAATGTGATTGGTAGCACTGGAGATATACGACTCCAACGACATCTATGGACAAAATACGAAAAGACTTTTTCGACTACCCATATTATTATTATTATAATACTTATATTTATTTTATTATTACGACATAAATAGTAATTCACACAATATATATTTATATGCATGTACTATTTGTACACCTACCAAATTAAATTTCAATGTAATTTTTTTGGAAAAACTAAAGCTATCAAAAGCACAAAGTTTTTCATTTTACAAACATTTTAATTAATTTTATAATAAAAATAAAACAATTCAGAGCCTATCTTTATGTTTGTGTTAAAAAATATAGCAAGTATATAGAAATGAAATATGAAAGGCAAGTATAATCAGTCATTGCATATTCTATTATTGATTATATAATTTACCTTGGGATTATTTTGCACTTTTTGGATTTTATGGCGCTCAGCTATAAAGATTATCTGCGCGATTTTTTTTTACAATCTGCCCAGGTGTTTTATTTATAAAAAAAACTTATCAAGTACTTAAAGGTAATGAAGAGAAATAGAAATTGTAATTATATAAAAAAAAAGTTGCATTTGCTTTGTTTAAGCAACTCTTTTTTCTTGTAATAATAATAATAATAATAATATTTATGATCCCTATTGTTGAAAATGAAACTTTCACAGTTAGCATTTATAAATAAATTAAATTTTCTGTTTAATTGTGTTTTATTAGGTTGGGGAATAAGTTCATAGCGTTTTTATCAAAGACTTATTTAAACAAAAATCAATAGTTATAACAATAAATTAATCAATTATGTAATCGCCGTTGCTGTTTACGACCTTCGCCCACCTCTCGACCAATTTGTCAATGCCGTTCCGCCAAAAATCGCCCGGTCTGGTATCGAAGAAATTGTTGAGCCAGTTTTTAAGGTCCTCTTCATTGTCGAAGGTAACGCCCCTCATATGGTTCGACAGGGAGCGGAAAAGATGGTAATCCGTCGGTGCAAGGTCCGCAGAATACGTCGGATGCTGAAGGACCTCCCATTCGGGCTCCTGGAGTGCGACTTTGACGACTTGTGCAATATGGGGCCCGGCGTTGTCGTGAAGGAGTATGGTTTGGCCTTGTCGATGGGGTCTTTTCAGTCGAATAGCCTCTTTCACGAAGTGTAGCTGGGCTATGTAGAGCTCCTTGTTGACCGTGGCATTCCTTTCGAGCATTTCCCAGTGCACCATGCTCTCCCTGTCCCACCAAACGCAGATCATGGTCTTCTTTGGATGGAAGTCAGGCTTGACTCTCGTCTTTGGCGTATCTCTTGGAGCCACCCACACTCCTTTCTTTGCTTCATATTTATGTATAGGCACCATTTCTCATCTCCCGTGACGATTCGGTACAAAAAGCGCTGTTTATGACCGCGTGTTGCTCGATGGCGGGCGAGATGTTGAGAAGCAATTTGAAGGCGATTTTCTTTGTTGTTTTCGTTAAGCTCGTGAGGCACCCAGGCTCCCAATTTTTCGGCAAATCCCATTGAATGAAGATGATTGAGAATCGTTTTATGATCGCAGTTCATTTTTTCGGCCAATTCACGACTTGTTTGGTGACCGTCCTCCTTCAAAAGTGCTTTGAGACGCTCTTCGTCGAATTCAGAAGGGGCTGCGGGGCGTGTCGTCGACGTCAAAATCGCCATTTTTGAACTTTGCAAACCATTTCGTGTCGTCTATGACACCTTCTTCGTATACGTTGCAAATGTCCCGGGCTGCTTCAGCAGCTTTTTGGCCTCGATGAAAAGCGAAGAAGAGCAAGTGTCGAAAATGTTGATTTTTACCTCTTGGATATTCCATTTCTAAGACTCAAAAGTAATAAAAAATTAAATTACTCAAAAAGACAATTAGGACAGTTTTGTAGAGCAGAAAGAGCTCTATCGAATGAATATTATACACTTTGTCAGAACAGCAAAAAAATCGTTGTAAAACAAAAGAAAATATAAAAACGCTACGAACTTATTCCCCAACCCAATAAATACAACGTTTCGGCCACTCAATCTGAAGAGTAGATGTCTAGATGTAAGATTCTATGATTTGTATCTAAATTGTACCTCAAGAAACGAGGTATTTAAACAAACAGAAAATTTAATTTATCTATTAAAAAGACCTCTATTGGTAGATTTCTTATTTTATAAGGAAGAAAAATAAAACCTTATGGTTCCAAGAGTTATTTGTCAGAATTCAGGATTTCTTAAAACATACATGATGATAATGTTTTTTCATTCACCAAAATCACTTTCTTCACTTTGGCTAATTCATAAAGATCAAAGCAGTTTTTTTTTTAATTGGAATTGAAAAATTCCATAAAATACACAAGTGAATACTGAGCCATAATACAATACACTGTTCTTTATTACAATTATACTAAAAGCATATTGAGATATGAACAAATGAATGTATAAATTTTGATCAGCTATTCCTGTTTTGATTTTGAGATTTCTTATCTCATTGAAATTCGATCATCTTTTATGCAATCAATCAATGATGCTTTTTCTCGGGTTTCGAGCCTCCTTTTGATGCTCTTATTGGCTCTCAATTCTTAGGATCACCCACCCTTGAGGCAGGACTTCCATATTCTCCAATTTCGCGGCACATTTGGTACCGGCAAATAAACTGCTATTTTATCTCCTTGTCCATTTCACTCGTCAGTCGTATACAGAATGTTGTAAAATAATAATTTGCACATTCGATCGGTTGACCGAGAACGAGACTTGTAAGATTATAAATGTCTTAGAAGCTACTAATTATCTTGTAGAAAAGATGCAACATGATATATTATCTTCTTTGAGATATTCACGAAATGATGCTGACGAAATCAGATTATCCATCCTTCTTATTCATTGGTATAGGACTAATTTATTCAAATAGGATGTATAATTTAAGATTGTGCCGTCTCATTTTAACGAAGAATCTACTTCTACTTAGCCTTTTATTTAAAGAAGGGTGTTTGTTTTAAACTCTGTTGTGCAATTTTTTAAGGAGATTTTTTTTACTTTTCTTCCCTGGTGGAATTATTATTAAAAGAATTGTTTTTTCTGAACACAATTTTTGCAATGTTTCCATATTTTGACTTTTTAAAATGTCCTCTATATTGTGAACAAACATCAAATGTTGTTCTTTACTTAATTTTGTGAAAATTAAAAGAAAATGAATATAAATACCTTTCTTTTCTACGATTGGTTTTTATTTGTGACTTTTCCTCACTTGATTGTGAACTATTGGGTGTACAAATTAGTTCGTTTTGTGTTCAAAAATGTATTTAAATATTTCAAAACAAAATGAGTGAACAAATCAATTAAAGTATTTTCTATCGATGGCATCTCAGGCAATTTTCGAATTCCATCTCGAAAAATGACTCGCCTTTTGAGGTGATCCAAGTTTGGAGTCAATTTTCGATTTCTGCGAAAGAAGTGAACCGGTGACTTGCTTCCTTCGGAGTGCGGTAAAACATCCCATGTAAGCATTTCCAAATATTTTTTTACGACATGAGGCCGAGCGTTGTCAAACTTTATCATGTCTTTCCTCGTATTCTCGCAATGCACGGCTCAAACGAATAAATTGTAGCCGATACCCGTAATGGGATCTCCAGGTTTTCACAGCTCATAATAAACAACAGCCTTTTGGTCCCGCCAGATACAGAGCATGATCTTCGAGCCATGTATGTTCGGCTTTGATGGCAACAATTGACTGGGCTTAGCGTAGTATTTTTTCTTCTTATGGTTGTCGTAGAATATCCACTTCTCATCTCCAGTTACAATCCTATGCAAAAACCTTTTCTTTGTTGCCTTTGATCTTTAATCTGCTCACAAGTGAAAAATCGCCTTTCAACGTTTCTCAATTTCCTTGTTTTTGAATCATTCCCATGTCTCTCAACGGCTTGTTGAGTCTCTCCCAATGATTCTGCAAGCTTCTCTTGCGTTTGACTCTAATCTTCTTCGAGTAACGTCTCGTATTCTTTGTCCTCGCTTTGTTTTCGCTGTCGAGAGCGAGGCTTGTTTTCGACACTGAAAACTCCATCCTTGAAAGGATTTATTAGTTGAGCAGCGTCACCATAAACTTCAACAAGCATTCGATGGGTTTCAGCTGCACTTTTCTTCCAATTAAATTTTTAAAACTTGCCGCAAATGCTACTTGGATAACACAAAATTCGTCATTTTCAACACTGTAAAAAAGTAAAAGGTTTTTGTATGAAACTCAAAGCGATATAAATTGGCAGATGTCTAACCTCTCTGAAAACCACAAAATCGGCAATCACTATGAACCATTCATAACAGCCGGAGCCATCTTTTGGAAATGGACCGAAATACACCCAATAATACTAAAAGAATATGTTTCTTTAATGCATTTTTTGCAATGTTTCCTCCATCGGGACGTTCTGATATAAGAATTCTTATACGATGCCAGAAGCGCCTTTATCTTCATTCTCACTTTCATTATTAATTTTGGAATATTTCCTCACACCTAAACACCTAAATCCTAGTTGAAAATATTTCCAAAACAAAAATCTTATATCTTTATCTTGTCCTAAGAGGTAGGAACTTTAATCTTGAAATCAGATAAACTCTATCTCTGTAGTCAATGATTCTCATACATAAGAGCGTCAGATAAAAGTGTGATATTCTTTATGAAATTCTCTTAAAATATATTGCTGAATATGCCACTATAATCAAAGATGTCATTTAATCTTACGGACTTTTTGTTCACTTTGGATAATTAAATGATTGTATTCAATTAGGTTTTTAAGCTCAAAAACCTGACCGCTTGAGAATAAATTAAGTTTGTATCTGTACAATAGAATGACAATATTTCGAAAGTGGGAAGAATTGAAGTTGATGACACCCAACCTACTCATTCTTTTTTTTGCTGAATAGTTGCAAACCTGAATCTCCAAGTCCAAATTTATTGCGATAATTTTTGAATCACAAGATAAAAACGGGCAATTGTTCAGGCAGGTTGTCAATTTATTGGTTGGCCATTTATTTTATGATTTATACTTGCATCTCTGTTAACAAATCTTTATGGATATAATCTTGATTTGTTCAAAAAACTTATTTTATGTTTCCTGAATGCAGATAAATATACAAATACTGATCAACATTATTCAAACGATCAATATCTTTTTTGAATTAGAATTAATAATATGTGTATGCTGAGCAATATTTCCTCTGAATAAATTACCACTAGTTTGGGTGATGCAATTATTACGTGCCCATCTAATCTTAAAAGGGCCGATTGCGCCTTATCCGAATTAACTCTGTTCTCTCACTCGACCTGCCCATGTACCCATGTTTTTAGATATAATTGCGCCCATCAGTGTTGACATGTGTGCTTTAATATAAAATCACAATTCTAAACCCGGAATAAAAAAATCTTAAAGACATTGGATGTAGATAAGCTGAAAGGAACCAGCCCAAGTTGAAATAATTTGGAACAAAAGTTTTTTTTTCTGGATCTTTTATGCAAAATTGGAGAACACTGGTCTTATATACATATGTGAAGTTAACAAAATTTTGATCATTAACTTCGTTTTAATAAAGATTTAATTAAGACTTTTGAAAGAGTGAAATGATAATACATTTTAATTGAGCTCTCGTGTCTAATAGAACTTTTATTATACATTTGGATTATTAATTTTTATTTGTATATTCCACAATAGAGACTTCTTTTCACTTTGATTACAATGCACTTCTATTTTCACTATTTGAGTTTTTAATAGAAGACTTATTATTATTGATATAATTGAAACAATATTTTTCATATGTATATAATAAATGGAAGAGTTTATTGGCTCCAAAAAATTTTTAAAAAATCCAAAATGCGGGTTGAATTCTTTCTGCATATATCTATGTCCAATTTTAACTAAACTTTAGAAAAGAATTTCATTTTTTGTCAGACCAGATACGTCATAGATGTTTTTAATTCTCTTTTGATTTTACCGAAATTCATAAACATAATTGAATGAATGATTATGAATCTAGAGATGGTCTTTTTGAAAATTAGTGCATTGTGATGAATTAAAAAAAAAAATATATATATATCCAATTAATAAATAAATAAATATGGATGGAACTATCTTCCTTCTGTTATATGAGTTAGAGTTGAATTGTTAACTCTAGATGAAAAATAAAAAAAAAACTAATAAATATAGACAAATGTAGATTTAAGAGTTTTTTTTATTTATTTAACATTTTTTGAGAATATATTTTTGCTACTGTATCAAGTGAGAAGTTGAACCCGGGATCTCCAGCCTCCGGGTCAGGGATAGGAATATTTGCTTTGCACCGGACATTTTATGACAGTTGACTACACCAACAAAAATCACTTCCCCAGTATTTATTATATTTTATGATAAAGTTGGTACAAAGTGAAAAATTTTTCACTTAGCGACTATACAACCAAGTAAAAAATATTTTCATGGTTAGGGGGGGGGGGGGTTAAAACAAAATTACATAGAAATCTCTTTTTTGAATTAAATATTGATATTCAATATATATTCTACAGAAATCATAGTTTATTTAAAATTTTGCTCCACGAGTAAAAAAAAATTAACTAAACTATGACTCGGTTTAGAAACATATATTGAATATTAATTAAAAAAAAAAGGGGGGGGGGGTTCTTTGCCTTTCCTCATTGTTTAACTTGATTATGTTAGTAATGTTGGAAGATAATCTCCTTGAATTTTAATCTGGAAAAAATATATGATCATAGAATTAATATTTAACTGTTATATTTATTGTGTAATATTTAAATGTTTTTTAATGTTCAGATGGATTTTTAATTTTTTTTTTAAATTCTTTTACTTATTATTAAATACTTTTTTTTATAGCAATCCATACAAATCAGGAATTCCAAAAAAAAATAAAAACCAGTATAATTCGCAAACGAAAATTTTAGCAAGGTCTCTACAGAAAGGCGGATCTTCTTGGTTTAAAGTTACAGTAAGTAATCATGTTATGTCTTTTCTTTTTCTAGCTCTTCGTTATTTTTTTTTCTTTTCTCTCTATATCACTGCTCCCTGTCAGGTGGGCCATTACCTACAAATTAGTGTTAAAATCCGTTTTCCCTTTTACAAAAGAATATTCCCAAGAAAAGGGAATTTCTTAGATATATTTATTTCACACAATGAATAATACGCTCCTTTTATTTTTGCTTGAGTTGGACAGTTGAATAGTGAGAATGGTATTAAATATGCCGAGGTTGAGAAAAGGTTGCGGAGCATTGTTCTAGAGAGAGTCACAAAAGGGAAAATTCTCAAAGTATTTTCTAGATATATGAAATTTTTATATAATTTTGCTTTTATTTTCTTGAAAATCATCAGGAAAATTGAAATTTTAAACATGTTTCGAGGGAAATGAAAGGCTTAGAATTATTATATTTATTTTATTTGTGTTATATTTATTTTTTATAGTTTAGAAGTAATTAAACTAGTGATCTCCATTGGTTAGGAAAAAAAAACAAAAATTGGGATATCACAAACATTGCGTGGCGAGTGACCTGAACCCAGAATACTTAAAAAAATGTCAAATAAAGTTTTGACATTGGGTCAAGGCGAGAAAAAAAAAAGATGCAGCCGACAACATCTTGTAGTCAATTTTTAAAACTCTTCCCGGTGAGTTAGAGATCTAAAATTTTGTATATTGGCCCACTTCTGATTACAATACATTATAGTCAGAAATTGACTCATTTACAGGGGAAATTCTTTTGAAGTTCACACCTGAAAAATAAAAATGTTCTATCTCTTTAACTATTTACTTCATCGAAAAACTCGAGATCAAAAATGTTTTATTTATCATTTTACTGTCTATGTTCCCAAATCATTGTCCTTTCTTCATTTCCTTCCTTCTTTAAGGCCTCTTGAAGCCATGACATATTTACCACATCCTAGAAATAATTTCCTTAAAAGATCTCCCATCTTCAGGAGGTACAAATACAATGTAGTGGACCTTATCTTCAAACCAACCAAGTTGTTAAATGAAATACCAACTATTCCATCTATGTTTTATGTATCTTGTCCCATAGGAAATCAATAAGAGTAAATGTTATGTTTTAGATTCCGTATGGAGCGAAATATTCAAAGACCTATGTTTTATCGACTTTGCACAATTATATACACAATGCTCCATTTACACCTTTCGCAGTAAGTATATATAAAAATAATTCAAGCTCGACTATTAATTTTTCAGGGATTTTTCATGATTTATTTTTTCATTAAATTTTTATATCAATATTTTTTTTTATTTTTATTTTTTTTTTTAAGTATTCATCTCAAGGACAAGACGCGATATTCTTTGTTGATGATGTTGATATTGCTGATAAATTATTGAAATCTGATCGTCAAATTACAACCAGCGATGGATTTAAGGTGAGTTGGAATTGATTTTATTTGAATTTTGTTATTTACTACAAGAAAAAAATATATATTTTTTTTTTTAGATGATTATCCGAGTATCCCCAGGATTCCCTAAAGTTCAGATAAATAGTGAATTAAAAGAGAAAATTAAACTTGCAATGAGCAAACGATACAATGCTGAATTTCAAGCATTGAATTTAAACAATTTTCATCGTGATCCAGGTATTCATAATTAATCAAATCTTATCAACGTTAGATTTATCTTCATATTTTCTCGTATACGTATAAGTATTGTAATCGTCCAAAAACATCCATCTCGAGGTTTTGATTGTTCTTGACTCCCTGAGCACGAAATGCCATTTTTCGAATTTTGTCTGTTTGTAGATACCGCCACGTGATAATAAAAATAAGTTAATTATTGTTGCTGACGTTTCGTGCGCCTGTCACGTATTTCCTCAGGGTTAATGAATTGTCAATTTTTAGGGCGACAGGCGCACTAAACGTCAGCAAAGATAAATAACTTGTTTTTATTATCACCTGGCTACATCCGGGGATTCCTATTCTAAATTCTTAATTATTTAATTTTGTGGTAAAAAATAATAAAGATTTACCAGTGGTCTTATCGAAGCATGCGAAGGTTCTCAGACACACATTCGAAGAAAGAAATAAAAGAAAATTGGCTCAGAAAACTGATATTGGAATCAATCTATATATTTTTAAATAAAAGGGTGATCTTTAAAAAATATTTCAAATAAATTCCTATATGGAAATATTTTTCAAAAGTTCTCCTTAAATGTCACTCTCTCATTTTGAATGTGTGGTGAATAATACGCCGGTGCATATGCGGGAATGTAAAATATCAATTTACATCTACTCACCATTCATATTTGTAGACTTGGACTAGAAGTATTTTATGATATAGGCATCCCGGATGTTCCTTCCCCGTTGGGTTAGATTTTTTTTTTAATGTATTCGACCCGGAAAACCCGGAGTGTCATCTTCAAACCAGGAGACTGAATGAAGTATATGTTGCTAACACAATATAAGCAAGCCTCTTTTTTTGCTATTTCATTTTTATTTTAAAGATTTGATCAGAAAAGGGGATTTAATTCGATTTATAAAGCCTTGCTTACTTTGCATAGGTTTAACTTTTATTAAAAGATCATTTTTGAAATTTAAATTTTATGAACGATAAAAATTATTAATATATTGATTGCATTTCCAAGTCAATTACAAACATTTTGGAAAAAATTTTGATTTTAAGGTCCTAATAGACTAGAAAAGGTTATGATTGACCCAAAATGACCCCATTTTGAATTTCCAATTCTCTCAACATTAACAATATGATTAAATTTTGAATTTAAGGCCTTACTAGCTGAAAAGAATTTTATAAAATATTCTTAAATTAAAAACATATTAAATCAAAACAATTTTGATCAAAATTTTATAAATTGACCTAAAGAATTCTTTTGATTTAATAAAATTCTTATCAGCTAATAAGGCCTTAAATTCTTAAAATGCTTGTATTTGACTTAGAAAATGTTTGATTTGCTTTGGTTGTAGTTGACTTGGAAATGCTTATAATCTAAATGGAAATTTTGTTTCTTGACAGATTGTTGCAGAACTTATGGTCACCACTGTAAAAGAGAAATTAAGAAATTAAATCTAATGATATCACTTTCTATGATGTCCTTAATAATATTTATTAATAATTTTTTTTTTTTTTTTTTTAGAATTGATGCAGGATTTCGTTGTTGGATTATTTAGAACAGAAATGCTTCTTCTTGTATTAGATATCATTTCTGAAAATATTCCTCAATTGAAAGCTTTGGATCTTTCAGAAAATAAAATTCCTGGATTACAACATCTCAATGGAGTTCTAATTGAGAAAATTCCAAATTTAAATGTATTACATTTATCAAAAAATCGGGTAAGTTGAAATAGTTATTTTAAATTTACCTAAAACCAGGGCCGGGGTGTTTATTTTTCGGATTGGGAAGCGAAAATATTTGGGAACCCTTCAAAATATATATATATATATTTTATCATATGCTGTGTCTGCTTTTCGGATCCGCCTAGAACGGGGAGCACCTTACCCATCGCATGCCCCACTTGACTAGCTCTGCCTCAAGAAGATATTTTAAAAGTTTTTACATACCTAATTGGAATTTTTTTAATAAATAAAATTCTCCATTCAAAACTAACCCTAATGAAACTGTACCATAAATTAACATGATTGTCGCTCATATATGTATACATTGTTATATATATTCCAATACATACTGACCACCTGTGGGCAAAAATACAACTATCAAATTGGATTGAAGATGAACTTCGTTCGAAACGTCTCAATTTTGAGTTTTTATTGAGCATCCAAAGGCTGCCTTAATGCTGATCCTGCGCCTTCCTCTATTCTAATTCTCCATTTAATCATCTTGTGAGCTCTCTTTTATTTTAAGCAAATGCCGGAAATGCTATTAATATTAAATTTTTTTACAGATACGCGAGATTGGTAATCTGGATTGCTTGCAAGGTGTTCCACTCGTTGAATTAGCATTAGAAGGGAATCCCCTTTGTCAAAAGTATAGAGATCAAAGCGTCTACATCAGGTATTTTAGTAGTAACTTTCGGTGACGATTACAACATGTAGTTGTTTTGTTTTTGTTCTCTCTCTTTCTTTCTTTGTCAAAGCAAAACCTTCTAAAGTGATGATGAAGAAATTTATTTTTTTTTAATTTAAATGAATAGATTTTCAAAAAAAAAAAAAAAAAAATTTTTTTGGTTGGTAAAAATTATGATTCCAACTTTATTATAAAAAATGAAAGACATTTCAAATTTTATAAATGAATAAATGAAATTATAAGCAATTCAATGAAATATTATATCACCGTGTATCAATAAAATAACCAAATAAATATTTCATTATGGATTTTTTTTAAATCTTAAAAAAATATAAAATAAAAAATCGATCATTTTTGAAATAATTTTGGTGAGAAATTTTCTCACATAAGATCTGAGGAAATATAAAGGAAAAAAAAAAATTATCATTAATTTTATATAATTAATAATAAAAAAAAAAAAGAAAAAAGAAAAATTTAAAAAATAGTGAGTTGATTTCTTACATTACAAACGTATATATATATATGTGTCATCTGTTTATTTTGTTTTTCTCTTCATGAGTGAGACAATTATTAAAAAAAAAATAAATAAATAAATAAATAAAACAGATAATCGATTTGGTTTTTGGGAAAAGGATTACCCGGGACGGTGGACAAGTCCACTAACAGGTGATCCTGAGAACCCCAATACACACCATTCCGAAACATCTTTATATACATATATATATATTTATTATTGTGCTTACGCAAAAAAAAATAAAAAATCCAAAGAAAAAGAATATTTCTTCATAAATTTTTCATCATTCTAAAACCAAATGACATGTTTTAATAATAAATCCTTTTAAATATTTGATTTGGTTATTATTGGCAGACTATCTATAATAAAAACAAATAAGGAAAATATTTTCCATATTTTATACGTTGAAATTTCTTTCAATTTATAATATTGTTAATGAATGATTTTTGCTATAAAACATATTCTCCAAAAGCATCTTGAAAATCTATTATTTTTATTTTTTATTTTTTTTTCTCTTTTGATTATATATCAGATATTTAGAAGGTTTTTTTTTTAAGGACTATTTTATAAGAATGGGTAATTATTTTATTTTATTTCTTTATAAAAAAAAAGAAAAAGAAAGTTTTTTAATAATGTTAATTTATTATTTTTTTCTACAGTGAAGTGAGAAAACGCTTCCCAAAATTAGTAAAATTGGTAAGTGTTATCTCCATTTAAAACAAAGAATATTTTCTTGTCTTATTGGTTTTTAGAGAAATTCATAAATATAAAAAATTAAGCAAATTCTTGATTTTTTGCATTTCCCCCTTCTAACTATGGAGAGATTAATTTTAATTTAGGAAAGAGTTTCCCGTCTCCCCGGCGCTTTCGTCATTTGGGGAGGGAGTGGCTTGGGGAAATTTTTATGCTAAGGAAGCAAATCAACAGAAAATTGCTCTCCTGATTGTTGATATCCAGAAAGTGCCGTTAGAGTAATAACTTAACTGAATAATAAAAAGAAAAAGATGTTTTTTTATTCCAATATTTGAGATCTTTGCATGTCTGTCTTACTTTTATCATGGTCAGAACTGCTCAGTAGTTTCTCTTAATTCCTCAATGAATCACGGCCCTCTGGACCATGCTCTGGCGATGATCAAGATCAATTTTTTGGACCCTCATTTAAGAATAATTCCATTTATTTTGATTTAATAAATCATAAAATGCTCAACAAAAATAAGTAAACAAACACTTTATTTTGTTTCGTCTTAATAGTATATTATAATTATAAGATTTCATTATCGATGTTTTGTTCCTCGGCGACCATCCATTCCATTTTCTTCTTAAAACCAATAAGACAAATTAAACAAATTTTTTTTTTTTTTTTTTTTTTAATATAAAATTTCTTTTTTGTTTATTGTAAAGGACAATATGGAACTCCCACCACAAATAACCTTTGATGTCTCTGAAGAATACAACATGCCCTCAAGCAAAGGAGCGTTCCTTTGTAATCCTGAAGGTAGAACAATTGTTATGCAATTCCTTGAACAATATTACCAATTTTATGACAGTGACCGGCAACAACTGTTAGCCGCCTATCAAGATGACAGTTTGTTTAGTTTATCCGCGGCATACCCACCTGGGCAAAGCTCATATAATGGGCCCAAGTAAGTACTTATTTTATTTTCTTTAATTCATCTGAACAAATTTTTTCATTTTGGGTAAAATGTAAATTAACCATTCAATTATTGCACGATTACAATCGAGGCATTATTCGAATCTTTTAAAGCAAAAAATTTTCCCCATCAAGATCACCCTACCCCGTAAGCTAGATCCTTTAGAGAGGGCTGGCTCATTATCATTTCCTTACTACACTTCATCTCTGTTCCGGGAATAACTCAACTGGAGCGTTAAACAAATGCATTAAAGTAAAATAAATAATTTAAATCATCATCTGCTGAGTATCAAGGAACAAAAAAATAAATATTTTTGCTGGCTTTTTTCTTAATGAGAAAAACAATTTTGTTTGAAAAAAATTTTTGTATCTTTTACAAAAAAACTTTTTAAAGGGAAATGAAAAATTAATAAATTAGGATTTCCTTTGATTGCAACTCTCCTAGTGACCAATTCGAGCGGCTCTGAAAAAAATTTGTTTTAATTTGTACTTGTATTGAAAAAATTAATAAATAAGATTGAAAAGTATATAATTAAAAAAAAAATACTTTGATTTATCAGTAAACCTACCGACACTTCATGTATACCTATTTCTACTGTGAGCTGTTTCAAAAAAAAAAACATCTTAATATAGAATGAGATTTTAGCTAATTGGATAATGAACAAAATATTTTCTTTTATTTAGAAACGTTTTTATGCGTCTTCTTTTTTTTTTATAAATTATAGGAATTTCAAAAACGATCATTTGACTCCGCGTGGTAGGTTTAGCGTTAAAATGCCCTAAAAAGAGGAAAATGATTTTTTATATAAAATCGTTGACTAATTATGACATAAATAAAACCGCTAGCGCTTTTTGAAATTTAAAATTAAATAAATTATTCATTGAGCATTTATTTAAATAATCAACATCAACAATTTTATACAAAAAGTTATTTTCCTCCTCTTTTAAAGGGATTTTTTTAATTTTAAGTTTTACTCAGAGAGCTTTCATATTTCAGATTTAGAATCAAAATTTCCTTGCATTTCAGTTGGTGTTTTAGTGCATAAGACCATGGCAAATAAATTTACTAATAAGAACTTAAAGATTGCCTTGTGTGTGTCTTTTAAGAAAAGTTTGCTATTGATCATGCATTAAAACCATCAGCCTTCATCAAAGTGAATATACTCCCGTTTATTGATTGAAGGGTTATTATTTCATTCCATCGTTAACCGAGACTTTTCCTTTTTTATTCTGATCAATATTTCTCGTATTATTTAAAATATATATAATTTTTTTTTTTTTAGATTAAATGAATATTTAACAAGAAGTAGAAATATTCAAAAAGTAAGAGATCCACCAAGAAGATCACGTTTACTTAAAAGTGGAAAATTAGCCATCGTTACTTATTTACTGGAGTTGCCTAAAACTCAACATGATCCAAATTCATTTTTAGTCGATTTATTAGTATATACAGTAAGTTTTTATTTTTTTATGAAATGTAAAATTATTTATTTATTTATTTCTTTATGAAATGTAAAATTATTTATTGGATTTTTCAATTTCAGCCCCACCTGATGCATATATCTGTTTCGGGAATATTTAAAGAAATTCCAACTGAAGGTAAAGATACATTGATGAGAAGTTTCAATCGTGTCTTCATCATTGTCCCTGCTGGCAGCGGATTTTGTATAACAAATGAACAATTGTTTGTCACAAATTGCACTCCAAAACAAGTTAAGGTATGAATGAATAATTCTTATAAATTTCATGTTTGAGAGTTATTTATTTATTTATTTTTTGTTTCCAGTCTGCATTTAAAACTCCCGAAATGCCGCCACCGCCGCCTCCTCAGCAAGCAAATATGATCGCACTTCCAAGCACCTCGAGTCAACAATCAATTACAAATAATAATGTGCAATTAGATGGGCCAACTCTGGATGAGACTAGGAATCAAATGCTCCAGGCACTCGCATTGCAAACCGGGATGAATATCTCTTGGGCCAGAAAGTAAGTATTCTTTTATGTTACAGTCACTAACAGTAATTTAACAATATAGCAGCCCATTAAAGGATTGTTCGAAAAACTGGGGCGGAGTATATTTTTGACGTTCCTAGTAAGAAAATCTCTCATTCTGACTTTTTGATATTCCAAGAAACATGTGACTTCATTGGATTTAATGGAGACGGGAGACCCCCCGAAGATTGCCACTCACAAATGTATGCACATTGCTGCCAATGAGACAAACATAAAGTGACTAAACATTTTGTAAACTTAGGGACAAATCTATTAATAAATAAGCGAGAGAGTTCAACCATGAAATATAATAAAGTTATGCTTTGATGTCGGCGTTTCGGGTGCTAGCCGTTAGGACTGGCAATTACTTAAAAAAATTTATAAAACAGCTGTAATTTGCATCTGAATAATAATGGAAGCCTCGTTGACAATGCATTGCTTTATTAAACTGGGGGCGCTACCTTCAATAAACCATGCCAATCCAAACTAATTAATTTAATTCGCAAACAAAGCTATCATGGGCAGACAGATTATAATTTTCATCTCTCTTTTAAACGATGTTAGCATATAAAAAATTTAACATTTACAAACAAAATTGAAAAAGGTGAGTCCTGGAATTGACCTTAGGCTGAAAAGGATTTTCAAAAAAAGAAACCTAACTTCAAATAGAGAAAAATCTAAAAATTGATCATACGAAAATTAATCTGAGGTCAACTATTTTTGTTCCCCTATTACGTTTTTCTCGAATCTGCTGAGATGCTGACCCAAATTAAAAATTTAAATTTAAAATTTCAGCTTTGGTGGTGTATAAATGAAATTATTTCTATTATTGAAACAAAAGATGAGCATTTTCATATTATAAGGATTAAGGATGACATTAGAGGTTTTGTTTTGTTTGTTTTCAGGTGTTTGGAAGAACAAAGTTGGGATTTCCAAAAAGCATCATTTGTTTTTTCTGAACTACACAAACAAGGACTCGTTCCTCAAGAAGCATTTCAAATTTAAAAAACGAACATTAAGTTTTGATTGATCTGTTATGTTGTCATGAAAAAAGTTAATTTTTAAATAAATATATTTGTAAATATATATATATTGTCTATTTTCATTAATTTAAATTTTTTTTAGAAAATTTTGTAAATAAAATAAAAACTTTGCTCCAAAAAATCTTTTTTTATTGTAATTTTAAGCATGTCTTGTCTTTTTTCCTATCACTCCTGGAATGGATGGCTCTCTAGTCTTTGTTTAAATATAAAAGGAGAATTTTTATTATAAATGGAATAAAATACATTTCAGAATTTAAACTTTTATTAACATGATAAATTAAAGTTGGAGAAACTGACAGTTGAGAGACCGAACTAACAATACACAAGCTTGGAAAATAATTTGAACAAGTTAATAGATAGGACTCTCAGCCCGGGGAAAGAATATTTTGTGTAATATTACGTTAAATGTAAATATTTGGATATCATTGTGGTGACATCATCCTCAGAATAATAACAAATGTTTAGCATTCGTCATTAATTCTAACTTGTCTATTTTCCTATTTGATAGATTAATGATTGGCAAAGTATCTGTAAAGGATGATATCGATATTTACATTAAGTGGAGTATTATTCAAAATAGTTTTTTCCTGGCTGAGAGTCCTTCCTATTACTTATTATCTTAAAGGCCAACTTCAATCAATCAAATAATTTTAACTGGTTACATGTAGATTTTAGGAATCGAATATACTATCCCCCTCAAAAGTAATTGGGCAACATGTATCCTTCATGGATAATTAGAAAACCTACATGAAATCCAAAAATAATAGGCAAAACGGAATTTGATAATTTAGAGCTTTCCTCATTATCCATTTTGACAAAAATCAAACGTGGTCCAATTACTTTTGAGGGGGTTTGTTTTCTAGTTCAAGAGCGCTGCTAATTAAATAATGACTTGAGTTTCAACATTTGTATTCTTTGTTACCAACTGAACTGGAATTATTTTTATATTTAATATTTTGGCACCAATACTACTCATCGGAACAGACTTATTTATTAAAAACTCATTTTTTAAATTTCTAAGGGCTTCGTGGGGGGTTCGATAGCGAATCACATTATCCACGCATAGATTAAGTTTGATAAACGAGTCCAGGTTCAAATAGATAAATGATTAGGAAAGGAAATAAATATACAGGGCGATGAGTTTGAGTAGGAAATAAAGGAGATGATTATTAGAGCTGAGTGTGTGTCTCTGTGCACGCAAGCACCATGGAAAAAGGAAACTCACTTTTCTGGCCTCATCTCAATAAACAATAAAAAAGTCCAAGGATAAATATAAATGTTTTTAATAAAATGAAACATTCATTTCAAAATAAATATTTACATGGTAATTTGTTGGTTTTTGAACTTTCTCACTTAGTAGTAGAAAGAGAGAAAGAGATTTGCATTTATCCTTCTCATTTATTTTTAATTATACATATAAACTAACTTGACCTTGAATTTATTTATGTCTTATATTCAAGATTGTGAGATACCCAAGGGTCAGCAGCTCCACTGACGGGTCTAGAATTTACCGCCTCGAATCGCCGGTGCGTTTGTACCTTTGACGGACACGTGGTTAGAAGGATTAGTGCACTCTTTTTAAATTAGTGATTTGTTTTTTTGGCATTAGAGCCCATGAATGACAAATCATTATTATAACCTATTAATAATTTTATCGCTCAAGGCGAGAATGACACTTTGTTCAAGAAGCAAGAGTTACGTCACTATTCCAAGGGACACTCCATGTATTTAGGAATCGAATATACTATCCCCCTCAAAAGTAATTGGACAACATGTATCCTTCATTTCGTCTTAATAGATAATTAGAAAACCTACATACAAACTACAAAAATAATAAATTTAATAATAGGCAAAATGGAATTTGATAATTTGGAGTTTTCCTCTCTAACTTCATAAATACATTTCATGAGAAAATTAAATATGAATGCCCAAATATTTATAAAATTTAGATTCATTGATAATATTTCCATTAACCGAATAATTTTCTGAGCAAACCAGACCTCTACAATTAACTAAATTTGATTTAGATAGATAAGAAAAAGAAGAGGACCTAAATCATCCCTGACGTAACATCTACCCTATCAGACAGACTACTACCTACTTTTACAATTTGAATTCTTCCATAAAGAAAGCACTTAATAAATCTAGCATAATTTTCCTAAAAGAATTTTATGACTCACTTTATCGAAAGCTTTAGCAGAGTCCAAAAAAATCGCATCTATATTTTTATCTAAAGCATCCTTCAGATCCTGAACAAAAGAAACTAATTGAGAATAAAATTCATTCATTTATCACTGGCTGATCTTCTACGCTACACCGCTATCCGAGGGGTCAACAGTACTCGCCTTGCTTAACAGCCATGACTGTTTCTTTTCTCTTTCTCTGCCAGGCCCGATTGTTAGTAATTCTTGAAAGTAAAATATTCCGTATTTTTTAAAACTTTTTTTTCAAATGACAATTCCTTTATTTTATATTTCCGGGGGGGAAATTGCAAGAATTATTTATTACAAGTCTAATTTTTTCACAAGAAGTAAAAAATACTTTACTTTTTTATTACCAAAAAAAAAAAAATTTCTTATTTTATCTTTTAACAAAAAGAGACAAAAAAAATTCTCATTTAGCGTGTAATTATTCTTTACGGTGTTAATTCAAAGGCGTATACAAGGGAGGGAAAAAAAAGGTAATTACCCATTCCTCCGTGATTTTTTTTTTTTTCAATTTTGCCATTTAGACTAAAAACCATTATATGATTCAAATTAGCAAATTAGTATTTAATAAAGAATCCCTTAAAAATTTGATAAGGATGATAGTATTGGAGTGGACTATATAGGCGATATTATTTGAACTAGATCGCCTACGACGGTCCACAGTTACGCACAAGAGGCAAGAGTTTTATAAACATTAAACATTCTCTGTATATATCTACTATTATTAAACGAGCTAATCTTGTATATATGTAAATTTTTTCTCGAAGAAGATTTGATTAAATTTAGAGTTTTTATAATTACGGTTACGAGAAATTGATTGCACTAGGTCTCATCTCTAGGAAAATATATTTAGGGTGTTTCTGTTTAGTGGAGCTTATTTTTTTTATCTAAGAGCCTATCTTTAGGTTTTATATCAAAGGTTCTATCTTTGAAAGCTCTCTTATTGACTCTTCTTGTACATTAAAAAAAAAAACCCGGTCTCCTGATACTTAATTAATATTAAAAATCGATTGTTTATGACATACGATTATTTTTGTTTAATAATATAATATTACGTCTTGTATAACAA
>JAAAKE020096167.1:0-19472 GCA_010014785.2 Anisolabis maritima | reverse complement strand
CTTGGGTAATATGTGGGTTCTTCTGGATAAATTATATTAATATTCTTTTGCATGCAAAGTTCGAAGAGAATTTTCCCGTTCGAATTTTCATTTGAACAATTCCAGTATTGATGTCTTGAATTAAAATCTCCGGTTATGAATTATCCAGGGATATTTATTTATATCAATTGGTATTGGAGTGTTTATGATCCGAACCCACACCCCTTGGCTTTAAGGTTATTAATACTAACAATGTCAATAACTTTAACCTTTCAGCCACGGAGGGGGGGGGGGGGGAAAGCATAAATATTAAGTTGAAGAAAAATAAAATAAAATAAAAATACGTTCTTAAGTACGAGTTTAATGTATTTTATAATTGCTGGAATAAATGTTAATCTGTTAAAAAAAATCTAGAGATTATTTTTCCTAAATTCTATGGGAAGTTAAGAAAATGAATAGAATTTATCTCATTAGATAACGGTCTTTTCTTGTTTATAATTGGGGATATTTCGATTCCCATCTTTCGAAAAGGTCTAATGTTATAATTTAAATTATAAAGGAAAAACAGTCTCTTAGTTTAATTATAATTTTTTTTTTTTGATATGAAACAAAGAGGTAACAAGATTAGAAAATCTTTTTACCTTAAAACTGAGGTTCTGTTTAGACCCCATTAATGTAGAGCAGAGTGAGGACAAAGCATGTTCGGCAGATACACAACACACCTTTTGACAATAGGGCTCTTGGTTTGTTAGGAATTGTAGGCTGATCCTCCTGCATCTCATTGTAATGAAATTGTTTAACATTGAGCTCTTGCCATGATTAAATATATAGGTAATAACAGTTTGTAAACATCCAAAAAAATATTTGTTTGGACCTCAACAGATTTTTAAAGATACTTTTTTTCTATTTCTTAAAAAAATATATTAATTTAACTTATTAAAAAAAAAAAAAAAACATTTTTATACTTGGATCTTTAACAATTTATTACATGAGATCCAAAGGTATCAACTATAACTACCAATCATAACAAATTCAAATTTCTTATAGGCCTATGAATCAACTGATTTTAACATAATGTGGATTCTGTCTCTTGAATCCAAAAACAAGACCTTTGTCTCTGGAGTATATATTTACCCCGCTGTAGGTTTTAATATTTTCATTTAATTTATGTACCTTTTTTTGTGTATCTTTCGCTATTGTTTTTTTTTTTTTTTTAATTTCGCCTTTAAACGACCATATTTTGGGAACTGTTGATCCAAAATAGTTATATAACTAATTTACTTAGCTGACTATTTAAACAGGAAATGCTCGAGGAGAATGAAACCAGCCTCTTTCCCTTTCTCGCTGTAATACAAATATTTCACTATACAGTGACTATCTTCAGTGCAGATCTAATATGATTTCAGAGAGAAATTGTCATAAAAATAAAAAATATATTCTCATGTGTCTGGTTTTAAAGGTGGCGTATTGAAATGATATTTTCACACCCACTGTCTTGAATCGAATATATTTTATGTCTTTTTGGTCTTAGATGCCTATAAGGCTTGTAGAGCTAATTTGGCTGAAACGATTTTTATAATTTTCTATAAAATTTAAATTTAATATCTGTAAGAGTGTTGGTCAGTTCTTTGGTAGTCGTCCAACAGTTTATTTTATATTTGTATATTACGAAAGCTTATTTGGTCACACTTGGACACAGATCCATACAGTAAGTGTAGTTTATCATTTCATCTTAAAGAGTTTACAAAAATAACACCAGTATACTAGAAATTCCTAAAGATCTATATCAAGAGATAATTATTCCTGAAGCTTCAATAAGTAAATTCTTTAAGAACACTGTTGGTCAGTACTTTGGTAGCCATCCAACAGTTTATTTTTTATTTCTATAATATATTACTAAACCTTGTTTTTATATTTCTATTTTATAAAAATAAATATAATAAATAAATTAAATATTGGAATTATTGAAATTTTTGAGCGAACTATTGTAAATATAACATTATCTCTCATTATATAAAAAACTTTCCTTACATTGCTCGTAAAATTTTCAATAATTTCATTATTAAAATTTATTCATTCTTAAATACATTTATTCAATAATTGATATTTTAAAATTTATTAAATTTTTTGATTTAAAATATTTTATAGACTATATTATTTTTTATAATAATTAGTTATTTTTCCTTGAAATTATCTTTTATCTATTGTATAAAAAAATGTTCTCGTAAAAAAACCATTTCCATTTTGCCATTCTGGGGACTAAAATATGAATAATTAAATTAGCAAATCCAAGGATCAAAATTCATGTTTTAAAAACTCTCACTTTTTTGTGTGAAAATTCAAATAAACAAGGAAAGTGAGAGAGAGAGAGAGAGAGAGAGAAACCACAAAAATAAAATACTTATAAATTTTAATGAAAAGTCTGAGAGGAGAGAAATATAAGCTAATTCAATAAATAATAAATTTACCGCCTGTGGGAAAGATTTTTTTTATTGAAGAAATTTAGTAAAATTATAGAGTAAAAAAAATTTCAATATTTTATTTAAATTCTCATAATAAATGACTTGGAATAAAGTTAAATCTGCATGTTTAATAAACAACAAAATTAGGTTAAGTATTTGTTAAAAAATATTCTTCTTCACGGTTTAATTTAATTTTATTAAAAGAAAAATTTGATTGAGAAATAAAAAAGTTATTTTTTTTTTAATGACTATATTTGTATATGAATTTTCTGTTTAGAGCAAATTTATTTTCTTCCATTAAATGAAGGCATAAGAGGAAGTCATTTCTAAAACTTTATCTTTTTGAAAGGGCCTATTAAAAAACGATATATAAATAATAACTTTTGAAATCCCTCTTCCAAGATCATTATTCCAGGGGAGGATTTTTATTTCATCTTTTTAAGCCTTCCCCCCCCCCCCTTCCGAGTGTAATTATCCAGAAACAGAATTGGCTAATCATCTTTTTATAGGGGCTATATTTATAAATATGACCTCTTCCCTGGAGTCAAAAATAAAAATGAACTTAATTTAATATTCAAAAATGGGTTTAAGTTTTTATTTTTTTAAAATCTTAAGTCTCTCGGCATCTGAGGCCATATAGACTTTTAAACCATTACCAAATTATTCTTTACGATACATGTTATCCAGGCATATTTATTTAAAGGGTTTAAGTTATATAACATTGAATTAAACCTTTAAAAAAAAAAAAAAATAGAAAATCATGCATCATCAGGAATTTTCAACTTTTCAAATTTTTTTTTTGCATTTAATACTTCACATATTGATAATAAGTAGTGGAGATTTGCCCGTTTTTTAACCGAGATATAAACAAAATTACTAAAACTTTGTCGGAAGGCATAAAAATCGAGTATAAATTGTTTAGTCTTAAAAAATTAATTTTTATAAAAAAAGAAGAATAAATAAACATGATGGAGCCATCTTTTATACAAACAATCCACAATGACATCTTGGTCCTTGGATGATACTCTCTTCAGTGCTGGGATTGTGTCAATAATATTATTATACGAGAGCTAGGCGGAAAAATTTTTGATGTCTATAAAAATATTTAAAAAAAATTTGCCTCCACCATCTCTTATATATATTAAATATAAGCTCATTTGAAATTACTGAAGAGAAATATTTTTTTATTAAAAATAGATATCATTTCAAAGAAAGACTGCTATATTTTTGAAAACGATCGTCTGGAGAGTATTTTTTATAGAAACTTGAGTAAAATTTATAAAATTTGTTTCCATATCGAAAATTTCATTTAATTTTATATATAAGAATTGATTGAATCCAAGATTGTTATTTTTAATTAAATGTTTTTTTAACTATTAAAATGAAAAATTTCTCAATCTAGGTCCAGTTATATTTCATAATTCCAGCTTTGAAGAGACTTTCACCTAATTGGGTGAATTGTTTGAATAATAGTTGGTTCCACTCTTCTTTGTTTAATCTCCTTTTATTATAAAAATGTATTTTTTCAAAAAGTTAAACTCAATTTTTGTCCCTATGTCATATAACGTTTTGGCAATTTTGATGGCCTATATCTCTACTAAATAAAAAAACGGCCATCTCCATCCCCACTTATTACTATCCATTGGTGAATTATTAAAGGCAAAATTTTTTTTTCAAATAGGGATGTAAACATTAAAAACGTTTCCTTATTAGTTATCAAGATAATTCTTATATAATATGTTATAAAAATTTTTTTAGATAATTCTCTTTAATTCCGAATATTTTCAATATAATTACTCCTTTTGAAAGACTTCAACTCCCAACAAAGCTTTTTTTTTACAGCTCTGAATTTTCTCTCTGCTTATTTAATATTTTTAATAAGTTAAAAATTCTGCTATAAAAAACTTATGCTCTGGCCTATAATATTCTTATTACTCAAAAAATTCTTGCTTTCCATAAAGTCTATTGTTTTTTCAATAACTGTTTAAAACTAGTAAATATACAATATTTGGAACACATTTACTTGAACTATATAAAAATATATTTCATAATATTCTTTTTAGGTAGAGGAGATAAAAATGTCTTTTAGATAATAGTAACATAATCTTTTTCTAATATTCATTTTTCTTCTTTTAAATTTGTTCTCCTATAAACTTTATTAAAAAAAATTCTGAATAATGCTATCAATTTGTTTCTTTTTAACTTTATATTATGACGAATAACAACATAATTGAATGGAGAAACAATTATTGAGATTAGATGACAATGCTTCTAATTGTTAACTTTTGAAATTAAAAAAATAAAAATATTTTTCACCATCAGAAGCTCTAAAAATGGCATTTATTTAAATTAATTAATATAGACAATATGATTTAATTATATATTAGCACTCAGGGACTGATATTAGCACTCAGACACTGACCCTTAGATCATGAAGCTAGCCCTAGATCTGCACAAAGGGACAAGAAACTTTTGATTTCAATGAAATTGTTTTTGATTACAAATTTTAGTTAAATTGTATTCCGGGAAAGAAGCCTCTAAAGGGCTCAAAGATTCTATCTTGTGACCTAGAAATAATAGATGTTGACTTTATATAGATTTAAATTCTTAAAGGTCCCTTGGTACCG
This sequence comes from Anisolabis maritima, assembly GCA_010014785.2. Classification (NCBI taxonomy): domain Eukaryota; kingdom Metazoa; phylum Arthropoda; class Insecta; order Dermaptera; family Anisolabididae; genus Anisolabis; species Anisolabis maritima. The sequence goes on along the minus strand of JAAAKE020096167.1, from coordinate 14,404 downwards.
ATGCCACGCTTCACAAAAGTCAGAAGTTTGCTTCCCGCCCTGAAAGAAAATTTATTTATATTATATTGGCTACTAATTAATATAAATAAATAAAGACGCAGTGTAGTGTGCCTCTCGTACTGCAAATAGTCTTTAGCAAACTATTTTTCCGCATACCAAATGAACATTGGAAAACAACAATTAGTTGTTATATCGTTTATCTATTTTATTTTTATAGCTTACATGTCTAAAAAAATAATTATGAGGAAAATGAATAAGGAATAATCATCTTAAAAAATGTATTCCTGTTGTGAAAAATACAATAATATTATCATTTCAATTTTGAGGATTAACATTTTCTAATATGAACTTGAATTTCCGTGACATTTGGTCTTAAATCAATTCAGCGAGAACTTTTAAAAAGTGAAATATATTCCCTTCAACAAAGTTGGGGCCTGATGGGAATAGATTTAGGAGCGAAAATAAATAATTAGGAGGAATAGTTAAAGAAAAAATTCATGGGTTGTCGATAGCTACGTTTACTATTCGGTTGGGATTTAGTTGTAGAAACTCAGGTAAATATTTAATTAATTAAATTTTTTTTTATTTAGTCTTTTCAGCATATAGGCATATATGATATATATTAATTACAATACATGTAATCCAGGCATTTTTATTTATATCAAATGGTATCCAAAAGATTTAAATAAATTTTCATCAGATCCGAACCCATCCCCCTTGGCTTTTAAAGTTATCAATATTAACAATCTTTAACCTCTTAGCCACGGGGGGATATTTAATCTTAATATTTATTTAAATTTCACAACAAAGGCCTTCAGCGAAGAGAATTTTTTTTTTTTTTTTTTTTTTTAAAGTCTGAGGCCATTTAGACTCCGTCCTTATTTATTTCTATCAATTGGTAACCAATATAATAGAAATAAATTTTTGTCGCTCAGGACGGGAAGCGAACCACTGACCTTTGGTTTATAAGAAGAGAATTTAATTATTTAAAAAACATATTTTTTTTTCCATGAAAACCATTGTATTATTAATAATTTTTATTATATTCGACCAATAGCCGAAAAAACAATTTTATAAAACTTTAAAAATTAATTTAAATTTTACTAAATATAAATATATATAATAAATATATGTGAATATTTTTTATATTAATATTTTTTCTGAATTCTCAGGTGAAAGCTTTGTCATTTTCTCCTAAATTATAAATCCCCATCCATGTGTTCGTGTATGGACTAATACAATTCTATGTAATAGTACTCAGCTATTCGTGTCCAGGCGAATGAATGGCCTAAATGAATGAATGAGCAAATCAAGGGGCGTAGAGTGCCGATGGGCATACCAACATTTTCGAGGGGGTTTGGTCAATGTTCAAGTGGGAATGGGTCGAATGAAAACCCAGAATAAATTACCCAGCAGCAAGCGAAATGGTCCAAAGTTGCCTGCTCTGTCTAATACTACTTTACACCATCTCACTCTATTACCCGAGTCAACTTACTAAATATTAGTTGAGAATATCTTCCACTAAACAATACACGTATCACCCAAAATACCTTTAATGATTTGTAAATAAATAGAAATAATTTTTTGATCTTTTTCTTTTACCTTTATTAAGTGAAAGTTGTGTATTGTGCTGTTACACCAGTTTTTTGGCAGAAATTTTTTCTTTATGAGAGTATATCAACACCCAAGTGAGAAATAATAATGATCCTACCAATTTTTTCATGGGTGATTCTAAAAAAATAGTTTATTTTACTTTCTTGGCAGATATTCCAGAAATTTTAAAAAATAGGCAACGAAGCTACTTTCACGCACTTTTTAGCCTTTGCTAGCCTTGTCCCTTGGTGCAGAGGTAGAGGTCTTTCCTCACGTACCAAAGATTAGAGGTTTGCTTTCCGTCCAAAGGGACAAATATTTATTTCAATTATATTGGATACCAAATGATTTTAATAAATATCCTCAGATACCGAAAATAACTTAAAAAAAAAGCCTTCGCTAGCCATATAGAGGAATATAAGATGGGGCTGCTCTACAAACCTATCGAGTCATATACATACACATATTAAGATTTGGAATTTTGGAGTCCTTTTGACCCGAAACGTAAAGATATTTTAAAAAATTGGAGTTTTAATTTTTAATAATCATAATACTTCCCCCTTACTATTATAATTATATAATAGTATAGCACCTTATACCTTATGTTGGAAGTTAATGCCACCCCTTTTCAGGTAATGATTGGAAATTAAAATGTTTAAAAACAAAAAAAAGTGTCCCGAATTGACATATAAACTTTCTAATCCAAGAAGAAAGGACATAGAGAAGAGGGAGGATGAGAAGAGAGAAAGTTCTGTCAGTTGGTTTCTAACCTTCACAAGAGTTCGAAGTAAACGTGTAGGGCTGCCGAGTTTTAGTTCTTTTGCCTTTTTTTTTTGGCATTTTATTACTCTACTTAAATGTGTAACATCTTTACTTTTTCTAAATCTTTCATGCTGATTTAGTAAAGGTATTTATTATTCTATTAATAATACCTAAAAAAATAAAATAGCATATATAAATTTCTATTTTTGCATTTTTTGCAATCACATTATTATTATATTAAAATACGAAACCTGTATTGAGTTACCTGCTCCCTCCTTAAAAGACAAAATTAAATAAATAATGATTTATTTTTACACTTTATTATTTAGTAAAAAATTAATTTTCTCTTTTATCCAATCTCCTATTCCTTCACCTTTTCCTGTCAGGTAATGCAAATGGAAATAATACTAATTTTTGAGATCGAACAAAATTGAAACATTATTATTATTTAACATTATTTATTCAGTTTAATATTTTATTTTTTCATTCTCTCTCGCATTAATCCCATTTTTTGATATATTTTCGTTCCTTACAGACGATCTATTAATCAAATTGGAACAAGTCAATGGATACTTTTTATGTGAAGTATTGGAATATGGCTTTGTTTAGGTAGAAGTCGCATCTCGTCCTAAGCGACAAAAATTTATTTTTATTATATTGGGTGCCAATTAATTTAAATAAATATGGACGAAGTCTAAATGGCCTCACGAATATAGATATAAAATAACAATTTCAATAACTAGGGAATTTGTATAATTGTTTATTTTTGATAGTAAAAAATATAACCGAATTAAGATTGGCATTTCTTCTGTTTCTACTACCCCCGTCTTTCTCCTTTCTTCCCTCTCCCCATCTCCAATCAAGGCATTGTCGGCTTGCTTGTAGTTCTTAGTCGAATATACTCTTAATGTCCCGACTCCAATTATCACAAATAAAGGCAGAAGAAGACACATTAAAAATTCTAGTATGAATACTAGCATATGAGATTTTTTGTAGATATATTCGTATTTTTTTTTCTTTATATTATATTATGATCTGAGAGGTTATACTACCAATTTTCCAAAGCTCGAGGGCTAAATATAAACCAAACTGCGTCTCTCTCTGACCATATTTATAACAAATTTACCAAGAAAAATTCAATTTTAAGGAAAACAAAGTACAAGTTTTTTGGACTCCGGGTTACTTGAAATGTAAACATTTTTTGAAACTCGGGAGGGAGAGTTGTTATATTTAACATGGGATGCATAAATTCGTTTGTTTTTGTTTACTTGCCGATAGGCAGCCCACATAATTAATTCACTAACGGATTTTTCGATTCTTTGCTACAAAGTTTTTTTTTTTATTTGTTTATTAATCCTGGCTGTTGGTCAGAGATCATCCCGCCATAAATATATATATTACAAAGCATAATTGAAATAACAATTTAAAAATATATCATATAAAAACATAAACGAAACAAAAACACATTATTGCTACAAAGTTCCTCTTGAACTCTCCTTATTTTTCTTCGTTATATCTGTATACATGATAAATAGCATGAGGCTAGTGTCAAATGTTTACCTTAAAGTGAGCGATTTTTACATCAACAAACCAATCAATTTTAAAGAATATTCAATAGATGTTTTTGCTGTGATTAGTCAATTTATAAGAAGCCTGCCTCTTCATCCATAAATCAAAAGCTCAAGGGAATAAAATTAATTCATCTTAAGACATTTCCGGATGAATTGAGTTAAATTTCCTTAAATTTCTGATTTATGGGTGGAGCTCCTGAATCTTTAGGCGCCTCCTTCACTATGGGAAAGGGGTAAATATCAAAATATTTTTGTCTTTTTTTTGCTCAACAAAATTTTTTTCGTCTCCTATAATTTATTTATATTTTATATATTTTAATATGACCATTTTTTTACTATTCCCGGTTTAGACTCTCTCCATTGCTGATTATCGTTACTCTCTGCCTTCTCTCTTTTATTTTGAAAACGTCCTGTCTTAGTGGAGCCATCCATTGTTTGAGAAACGGTCGATCAAATCATTTGGCAAAATAAAAAACAACCAAATATTCCATTTTAATATTTTCATTTTAAGTTCTTTCTAATGGCCGGCGGACCTGGCCGGAAAGAAGAACGACAGCCACCGAGATCTAAGTAGGCAGGCAAGGCCAAGCAGTGCTGAACTTCGCATGGGTGGCCCCGAGGAACAAGGCTCGTGGGCGTCCGCCGAAAACAACCGATATTTGTTTAAATTAAATCGATATACATCTATATATTGTAAACTCAAAATGTCCTTAGCTTCCTAAAAGAGTATAAAATGAAATTTAATAAAAAAAAAGTTCTCTCTAATTTGTAAGCGCATATAACAAGTGCAGGAAAAGATCCTCTCATTTCTTGCATATTGCTATTCATAATTGAATATTTTTTATTTAAACAGAATGTATCTTTTATTATTTTTATTTTAATTGTTCGTTTTTATTTTTTTATTTTTTGTCTTTTATGACTTTTTGCTCTTTTCCGTCCCCTTAGGAAGGTGCGTCCCGTGTGTAAGAAGAACTAACATAAAGGATTAAGATTTGTCTTCATAGTTCTTAAAAATAAATTTCTTGGAATGTCAATATCGTTTTCGAATTCTCACATCTGTCTCTCTCATTCTCTTTCCATCCACTCTCACTCATCCATGTAAATGGGAAAGCAAAAACATCAGTGGATATTATTAATCCTCTATTCTATTCATACTAATATTCTCATATGATATTTGTTAAAGATCCATTGGGATTAAATTATTAAACTCAACACTAATCGACTTTATTGACTTAAAATCATTAAACTTTAAAAGTTTAATTAAATTTATTTTGTCATTTTAATCAGCAATCAACAAAAAAATAGTTATATTTTCCAAGCAATATTGTCATAATTCACTAAATATTCCTGCGATTAATTAAATGCCCAGTCGATGATTAAAAATACAGAATAAGAGGCCTTTGGAAATATTCTTTCTAGAATATATGTTAATATTATAATAAATCATTCATTATAATACAAAATAAATATTTAAAATCTAACTCTATTAGAGATATTTGATGCGGAGGTAAAGGTCTCGCCTCACGTACCAAAGATTAGTGGTTCGTTTCCCGTTCTGAGCGAGGAAAATTTATTTGTATTACATTGGCTACCAATTAATATAAATAAATAAGGACAGATTCTATATGGCCTTAGAAACGAAAAAAGAATTTAAAAAAAAAAAAAATTAGTTAAAAAACAGTCAGTCGAATTTTCTACTTTCTGAAATAGAAATGGTGGAATTATATGTAATAAAATAAATATTCTGATTTTTTTAAATTTTATTAGATATGCCTTGACAGATCAAAAATATAAACCAATTATGTTGAAATAATATCAAGGATTAGTATCTTTGAATTATCATTTTTTATAATTAATGAAAAAAACAAGTGATTATTTTGAATCCCAACTCTTTTTTTTTTCTCTTCTGCTTCTTGGGTCATATATTCTTTGACAAACTATATATATAATTACTTAATACGATATAAATTATCCAGGCATATTTATTTACATCAAATGGAATCCAATTGATTTAAATAAATTTTCATCGGACTGCCTGGGATCCACACCCACACCTCTTCACTTTTAAGGTCATATTGACAACTCTAACTCTAACTTCTCGTCCACGAGGGGCAGGGGGAGGGGGGTGCTCCAAAACTCTTGTTTTTTTTTTTTTAGAAACCAAATAAAAAAGAAATCTAGCTCAGATTTCAAAGTAATATACTCATTTATTTTATTCATTCGTTTTTAGAGTACTTTTCAGAAAAATAATTGATTTATTTTAATCCTTTTTCTTTTTGAGATAAGAAACAATTTCAATTTTCTTAATGTAGTGCACGCCATTTTTAAATATTACTCTTTATTACTTATTTTTAATCATAAAATCTATATAGTTTCAAAACATCTTAGAAAGTAATTGAAGAAGTATAAAAATTTTTAATGTTAAAATAAAAAAAAAAGAAGAATAATCATAAATTTCACACTTTCTATACTCGAATTCATTGCATGTCTCAGCGGTAGAGAAGATAATTTTCCTTGATAAGAGAGAATATTTAATTAGAATTTTGCGAAATGTTTTGCCGCTTTTATAATTGAATGATATCACAAGTTGCTTATCACAGAGCCAGCAGCTAGTGATGCCTTTGAATGCTAATTGAAGAGATAGAGGCGACAAATTAAAAAGGAATTTTAAGTCTCTGGCGAAATAGTAATGTAAGCAGAAAGACAAACCATAACGCCAAAATGAGACGCATTCAACATACTTGAAAAGTCAAAGTTCTTTACCAAGGACCGCTACTCTAAATTCTGCAAAATATTCGGTCTCAGAGATGGTCCAAACCAAGCTAAGAAATTTCTTTTTTTTTTTTTTTTGTTTGAATATTCTATTAAATTAAAATAAAATATCTTTTCTTTAAGGAGAAAAAATAAATATATATATTTCTTCTAATTCAATTCTCCTTCGTGACTTTTCTGCTATTCTTGACATTTTTGTTATCGTCAGAGAAAATAAAAGAATGGAATCAGAAATGTTACAGTTCTATTAACGACATGCCAAAACATTTCATTAACCTACAATTTTTAAATCAACCCCTGATCCTTAGAGCAGAAGGTAAAGCTCTTGCTTCACGATTTAGGATAGGTGGCTCGCTTCTCGTCTTGAGCGATCAAATTAATTTAAATATATTGGCCAATTAATTTTACAGACAACCGAAAAGGCCTTCAAAAAAACTATAAAATTTAAATTCCCGCCTCCTCCAGCTCTATACTTTCCACCTATACAAAAAAACTGCGGCTGTTTACATTATTTATTTATATGTTAAAATATTTTTTTTAGTCTTTTTTGACATCTGAGACCAATACACTCCCTTCTCAAATTGGTTGATTATAGAATTTAATTAAATTTCATCACTCAGGACGTGAAGAAAGAATACTACATCTGCCCTAAAAGGGAGATAGGGCCGAAGATAAATATGATTAATTATTATTCCATTTATAAAAAATAAGCAATGTTTATTTAAGTCTTACCAAAAATTATCTACATTAATTCATTTTCGATTAATTTTATCTTTTCCAAAAATAAATTCCAACATATTGAAAACATCACAAAATTATATTGTCGAGACTTTATCCTTTTAAAATATTTCATCGATGCATAAATATTCCTCTCGCTAATTTACAAACAGATATTATCAAGGGATAAAAAAGAGATTATGAATATGTTAATCTTTTAGTGACAAATTAGTTTAATAGGATTAACTTTTAGTTATATCTCTAAAAGTATCGTTATCCAAGTTCACTAAGAAAGGCATTAATTAATGAAGTTCATGGAAAATGTTATTCAGCATATTTAAATGCAAATTATCCCCTTTTAGAATGCGTTTGTTGTAATAATTATAGTCCATAGGAATAGCAAAGACAAGAAAGAGATCCTACGTTTTCCTCCATGTAATTTTTTCCCTTTTCACAGTCAAGTTTAATGGGACCTCTCTAACTTTATATAATACCAATAAATGTTAGTGAACTTGTTTATTTTGGACTATGAATAAATGTCTAAATAATGTATTTAATTTATTTTTCTTTATGAGACTATTTGAGTATCATTTAAAATTTTTTTTGATAATTTTAGATAATTTTTTTTCTCCTGAATGCCTATGAATACCTTTTATTTTTAATTAGAAGAATGTCTGATTTATGGAAACATCAATTTAAAGCAAATTTTAAAATGTTTTAAAATAATTTATGGTGTATCGATAGTTGACTACGAGCCAAGGTTGACTGAACTTGAGAAAGAACTTCATTTAAGGGCCCTACTATTCTAAAATAAAGATCCACACCCCTCGATTTTTGAAGGTGAGGCAAACAAAGAAACTAGCCTGTTTGGCGGGCTGCATAGAAGAAAGAAACTGCCATTTTCTTTTTCTCAACCTTAATATGATGTCGTTTATTTTTTTTGCGAATTCATATTTACTAACGCAACAAATGGAATATTACATTCGAAATTTTTTTATTGAATGTCTCTCCGTCTCCAAAAAAATCTTATTCTTCCTTATCAATACCTTTTTGATTTTGCTTTATCAGCTATAAAGAAGTTCGATTATAATTGCAATATTTGATACTTTGAGTATAAAAACGTTGAGGATAGCAAAACCAGTGAAATGCATAATTAAGATAAAATTTCAAATCCCGCCAACTTGGATGTTTTTTTTGAGACGATCTTGCTATTGCAAAGGATAACTATTTGTTTAATGAGTGTTAATACAATTATTCGACCCTGATTATTCACGTTTAACGAAGTTATTATCTTTATTGGATATCTGACGATGAATTCGAGCCAAAATAAACAAGAACTTTTGTCTTTATTTGAATTTATTATTAATAATATCATTTCATGCAGAATTTTAAACACTTTCCTAACAATAAATTGTTTTAAGGCACTTCATGTGCTCACTTATTCTGCTTTTAAATTCTGGAACAATAAAATCTCGTATTACTTAAAAGATTTAAATAATATAATAAAATTTCTTTAAATACTCGTAAAAGTAATAAACGTATGAGAGTCGTAGGAGAGGTAAGGGTGAGAACCCGGGAAAAGTCTCTACTTCTTCTTTTGTTTGAAAAATATTATAAAAAAAATTGTTAGATAATTTTATCAAATAAAAATAATTGATTTGAAATTTTACTTAAGATAATAATGATTTTCAAGAGGCAGAAAGAACTAAGGCGTTTTTGTAAATTTTTGTTAATTTTTAGGCATTTGAGGCTTTCTAGGCTTTTAAATAATTCTATTATTTAAATATCAATCAAACTTATTAATTACCCATATTTACTATTTTAATTAACTTCAATGATTTACTTTTTAAATTCTTTGTTTTTTGTAAGAACCTAATAAAATTTCGAAATTTTTTTCAAAAATAAGACAAATAAAAACAGCGTCATTTTCTTTAAGAACAATCTACCTATACTCTCAAATGTAAAAGGCATTTTGAATATTATTTAATTTTACGAGGTCCGATGGCCCTTGTCTAGGTTATTTATTATATTATCAAAATTAAAGTAAAATTCTTTTGTCTCAATCTTAATTCATTTAATTTTCTCGTTCGGAATAATTTGTCATAAAAATAACGCTTTTATGAAAATCATTGCTCCTTTTGCATGTAGCTTCTATTGGTTAAACTTAGAACAAGAAAACTCCATTAGGGAAAATCTAATTTTACTTTTTTTTTAATTTTTAATTTCATTCAAATAAAATTAAATATGCCAAAAGAAGGGAAATATTTTTAAAATATATTTGATAAATTATTGATTGAAATATCAATTCCATTATGAGTTTATTAATATAAATAAAAATATCCTAATTTAAAAATATAAAGAAAAGAAGAAAAAGAAAAGAGGAAATGAACTCATGTGTTCTTTTTTCATATTTTTTAAATGAAATTTCAAAATATAATTTTTTATATCTTCTTCAATTTATTACTACTTTTTTAAATCCATAATTTTTAAATATTTCACCTCTTCAATTTTTAGAACCTTTTTCTTGCATCAGATTTTATCAAGTGAAAATTAAATTTTTTAAAATAAACTTGGAAATAATTAATTTTAAATAAAAAAAAAATTGGATTTGCATAAATAAATAAAATGTTATTAAGCAAAATAATTGAAAAAGATACATAAGCCTTGATGGCATAAAATAAATAAAAGTTATCTGGTCAACAAATTCTAACAGTGTGGAAAGGAAAATGGGATATATTGCAGCAAAATTACTCATACACCGACACTGCATTTATTACAAATAAACCACAATTAAACTGTAATTTATTTATTAGTAATGACAACTGCCAAAGTTTCACTTCCAAAATTAACTGTAAACCAGGTAGATATGAGTGAAGAGAAAAATATTTTATTTGATTTGACCTATTTTAATTTCTTTTTTATTGTCAATAAAAGTAAATTTATTAGATTCTGTTTTGGTTGAACTCTAATCAGAATTCAAAAATGTTGTTTTTAAAGAATAAGTCATTTTCCAAATCATACAAGCTATTTTATAAAATACCACTATTACTCAGTTTTATTTTTATTGAATAATTTAAAATAAAAACGTTTTTTGCATTTATTATTTGTATTTTATATGAAAAAGGAAGAAAAGAGGGAGAGAATCAGGGGAATTGAGCTCGCAGTTGAATGCCAGGGTCAACTATTATTAGAGATGACCCTTCCATATACATACCCGGGTCACTTGGATCCCTGTTATTAAATATAACATTGATATAATTGACTCCACAAGCCATGTATTAGAAAATTTAATTATTTATCAAGAAAGCCTGTTATAAAAGAGATTAAATTTTCCTTTATCAGGAAGAGCATTACTCATATACACTTTATATATATACATATAAAGTATATTTCCATTTAAGCTTAACCTCCTATATTTTATTAATACAATTTTGATCAAATAATAAAATGAGATATCAGGAAACATTTTAGCTTTACTGAAAATATTATTTTATGGAGAAAATAATAGAATTAATCCAAATTTATATACTTTTGAGAGATATGAAAATCAAAAGGACAATAATTCTAAATGATTATTTAAATGCATGTTTATCTTCCATTAGACGACTCTAAATTTGACAATTTTAGCTCTTTTTTAAGTCTTTGGCATTGGAGACTTTTAATTATTAATATATATATTTAAAATATTTATATTAATTAGATTCCATTGATTTAATTAAATTTTCATCTGATTGTCTGGGATCTCTTGACTTTTATCGTTATCACTATTTTTTTTAGTCTCTTCGGCATCTGAAGCTAGACTTTTAATGGTACACTCTAAATTATTTATTAATACATCTGGATACAATTATCCGTATAGTATTTATTTATATCATTAGGTGTCCAATTGATTTAAATAAAAATAAATGGGATCCGAACCCACAACCCTTTTAAAGTTGACTATGTCAATATCTTTAACCTCTCGTCCACGGAGAGGTCACCATAGGTCTAACATCTCGGCACTATTCTATTATTTGATTTTCATTGTACGCAATAATATTTATTTAAAACAATTGTTTTATATTTTTTTTATGACTAGGATATTCTCGTCAACTGATCACCCATTGTTGTCTCTTTCTTCCATCACATAAAAGAAATGACGTGGTTAAGATTGATCTTACAAGTTTTTATTTTCTGGTGGTTTACTATACATATAAATCTACAAATTATTATTACATGGGTCGCAGTAAAAAAATTTTTAATTAAAACAATTTGGCAATTTTTTATTTACATTTATGGGCTTAAAGAAATTTTAGTTTGGAAAATTGAATCCACATCCCTTAACCCCTTTTTACTTTCTCTTACCTATATGAAATATTTAATAAGAAGGTATTGTAAAAATTAAAATTTATTTTTTTTAGGATAGATTTTTACTTTTTTAGCTTGTTCTCTGACTCGAAGATGAGTTTTTCTGTCTCAAAATTTTCAACTGTTCTTTTCCTCAGTCTAGCAGATTTCTTTCAGCCTCCTTTAAATTCATCTCTCACGATTCTCTTTGCCTAAAAACTCTTTCTCCAATACGATTATAATATTTATATTTTTAAAGTAAAATCGATTTTGATATTGATGTCGCTTGTAATTTTAATAAAAATTTTCATTTAGCCCAGCATGTTGTATTATCATTTCATTTAAAGTAAATGTGAATGTATATTAAAAAAGTTTTTCAAAGTTCGGAAATTAATTACCATTTTTTTTTTATTGATTGCTTTCGATTATCGGCTCGTTTATGAGACGCAATCAGCGCGCGTTCATTTAGTTATCGGTAAAATAAAATTAATATTAATTAATAAAGAAAATTTTTTTGGCATTTTAATGAACAAAAAATAAAATTCTTTTTTTTTTTAAATGATTGTGCCAAGACTTCAAGTAATTTTGTTAATAGATAATTAAGTGAAGAAAATATAAAACTTTAATGGATTCCGCAGGAAAGCTCAACGAAGCAGCAAAACATAATCGAAAATTATTATTTCTCACAACGATATCAGACAATAAAAAGTTTGAATTAACAAAGCAATAAGAGACCTTTTCTTATTCTTTTTTTCGCTACCCCGAATTTTAATGGCTGTCTTTTTATTACACCCTTCTTTAGCCCATACCACCGCCACCATTGACGTTGACACCCATAATAAATGAAGTACAAGCTATTCATTTCTTTATTCGTATAATGACCCTGTGCAAAATTTTAAAAAGAGAAGAGAGACTTCAATATAAAAAAATATAAACAACCTAAATGATGCTGCAACTATTATTGTGCAGAGTTTCTCATGCATAGCTAATCAGGAGCCAAATGAATTTCCCTTTTAGAGATCCGAGGATGTAATCTTGTAAAAAGCAAGGGTTTTATATAAACATAGAGGATAAGTGGAAACTTCTCAATGATTAAAATTTTCTAATTTTATATAAAAATACTTTTTGTACTTATTCCAACATATATTAATTTAGTGTTGATTTGAAAAGTTTTATTTATTAAATTATTTGTTAAAGCGAATTTAAAAAACAATTTTAAAGTTTCCGTACTTCTTAAGCGTATTTTTCTGAAAGGATTAAATCAGTATGCCAGGATTTGTCTATGGGTAGGGGGTCCTTTTTTAAGTTTATTTAGGTTAACAGCTAAATGATAAAATTTTTGTCTTGACTGGTCGAATTGGCTAGAGTAGAGGTAGAGATCTTGCTGAGTAAAAATTTATTTTAATTATATTGGGTACCACTTCATTTAAATATAGACGGATAACAGTTATTGTACACTTCTATAATATATATATCTATATTATGTCTATTTGGTCTTTGATGCCGAGAGGCACGACAAAACCATAAATGAAGATTTTATTTTTACAGCATGCGAGAAAATACTTTAATGAAGAGATTGTCTTTGGATTATAGACTACTTACAATTCAGAGTCAAGGCAAATCTCATCTACCTGTTCTTCCTAATAAATATTGAATAGAAGCTAAATTAATAAGAATATTATATAAATTATAAACGAGTTCATATTATTAATTAAAGAAGATCATTCACTACAAGATTTTACGCAACTCCATTTGTCTCTTGTTTAATTGAGATTTAGGGCCCTATATCATTTTATCATTAAAGTATAGGGAATATATCTCTTTGCCATTTATCATGGATTGTAACAGCTTTATTCCTCAGCAGGTGTTCTTTTAAAAAAGTTCTAATTAATTTTGTTATAGATTCGCTTCTACAATCATTCATCTTTGTCCCTTCGGACTAAGACTTTTTATTTATTTAAAAACATTTTTTTTTCGCTCGAGCCCTTCTTCTGCCATTTGTTAAGAGAGTTTTAAATAATTGATGAGCACAAACTTAGCAAAAATATGGAGGAGTTTATTTTTAACACTTTTTTTCTTTATTTATTTTTATTAAAAGAAAAACTATTTAAATTTTTTTTTTTTAATCAATAGATTTATTTCCGACCTTCATTATAATACGAGAAGAATTGTGATGATGGCATTCGAGATTCGAGATTTACTTAAATAGAACATAAGGAATAATTTCTCCATGTCAGATCATGATTTTGAATAAGCTCTTGGTGTAGGGACTTAGGGAGATTGTGGCTTACTCACGCCAAGAAAACATGATTTTCAAGATTTTCCTTTTAATGAAATGAAGAAATCATAATCTTAATTATTTTTATCTTTATTTATTTTTTCTATCAGCATTTTTTTTTTAGTTTGAATATAACAATATTCTCATGGTATATATTATATATAGGCAAGAGAAAGTAAAAATAGGTCAGGGTAAAATAAGTTATATTAAGTAGCAAAGAACAATAAAAATAAATGAGAAATTTCAGAAAACTTTTTTTAAGTTAAATAAAAAAAAAAAAAAAAAAAAAAAGACGATTTTATTTAAAAATTTCCCTGATATAAAATAATTACCAACAAATCATTTTATAAAAGGAAAAAAAAAATGTTGCTAAAATAAACAAAAC